>JAQNCA010000014.1:2171513-2186203 GCA_029783725.1 Acanthurus tractus
TCGAAAACTCCCGACGCAAGCTAACTAGGCCACGGCCTCTCATAGGAGCGTCACTCTCCGGCACTGAAACTGTGTTAGCCAGCAGCTGGAGAGGGTTTGCACAGCCCCGTAACGCCGAGACCCGGTCCTCAGAAACCAAACAGATCCTCAGCTTTCTCTGCTTTCACAGTGTTTCTGACAGAGTCCTGATCAGAAACAGGTGAAATCATGTCTGATGAGATCATGTCGATCTTTCTTTCACGCCTGCCTTGTTTGGTCCGGACTTTCGGACATTTCAGTTTTATCTGAATCAAAATCGCAGGTGTGAAGCCTCCTCAAGTCCGGACCAAACAGCCGAAACTTGGTCCAACCCAAAGAAGTGGTTTCAATCCGGATCAAACTGAACCACGGTTCGGTTCGTGTCCAGTGTGAAAGCAAAGGTTCGGACCTTCAGACCTTCGTACCAATGGGAGGAAGTTACAGCAGGATACTGAATGCTGAAAACGGAAAACCAAGTGACTGTTACCAAAAGAAAAAAGAGGATCTGTGTAATGACATGGAGGGAAGAAGACGCCAAATATCTTATTAACATTCAGACCGAAGACTTTATTAAGGACCAACTGGAAAAAACTCATAAAGCCACAATCAAACTACAAAACAAGACATTTTAAAGTACAGAGACAGAAATCCACTCGATGACAATATGACTTTGGTTTGTCATGAAAAGTTCGTAAGTTCGTTGCATAATTGCAGTGTGAAACTGAAACCAACCGGACCAAATAATAATGTAAACAATGTGACAAAAACACGAACCTTCGTACGGACTTTCCGGTGTGAAGGGGCCGTTAATCTTGAATAAATCCATCAAAGTGGAATTATTACAGTGAAGTGCAGGTCTTTGAAATGTTAAGCAGTTTAATAAATGAACATTTATCTCCCTAACTACAATAATTGTATTTCTTATGCTACAATTATCTCACTTTCATACCATTGTACTGCAAATTTAGATGATACGAAATGTTTATCCAACCATTATTACCTTTCATTTCTCCGTGAGCTCTAGATTTTCTATTAATTTCATACCGATTATTGTGCCGGTTGCTTTTTCACAGAAACACGCTTGCCGTCTGTCTCGACTGGATACCTGCAAACGTCAGCTCGCTAACAACATCAATCCATCCGCTAGCTGCACCCGTTTGCCCTGAGGTGCCGAGGTCGACCTCATCTGACATCAGGTGAGACCCAGAAAACAACACGGCCAGGCTGCAAGTCAATCACACGACCTACACACCTACGGGCGACGAAGGCGTGTCTGCACGGAAAAACCGCAACTCTTTTGAACCGAGCTTCTCGCTGTGTAACGGGAACAACGAGGATCCTGTGATTAAAAAACAACAAAGAGCGAGCAAAACATTTTAGCTTTGATAAATCATTTTTACGGCCTCACACTGATCGAGTAATGATAATGATAAAGCTTGTATGAACACACACACACACATGCGTCACAAAACAGACATGAGTTCAGGGCATTTTTTCAGAACATTTTGTTTCCCATGAGTCACTGCTGCCCCTCAGCTGCATTAGAGGACATCTCAGTGATTACATCAAGACAAACACGCTCACATGGCCATATGCAGTCACGTTATACGAGCACATGTTAAACAGAAGGACTGACTCACGTCGCAGTCACGCTGGAAACATGCAAACTATCCGATCGAGCGTATTGTCTCGCTGTTGTTGTGATGCTTCGTAAACTGCGGAGGCATTCGCGACGACCCTGAGTTTTCGGTAGTGTGACTGGGTGTGTGTGTGAGGGGCGTGTGAAGATACACGATGTATACGAAGCAAGAACATCCGTGGTGGCTTGGACGAGAACAGGAGGAAATGGGATTATGTAATATTTCTCATGGAAAGTTTAGCAAACAGAAAGAGATAGAAGCTCCGTTTGACTGGTGAAAAAGGCTGCAGAGTAAACAATATAAAAATGAGACTGCTGCGTCTCCGCGTCCTGCTGACTGTGCCAGTAGTCAATTTCAGAGGAATTCAGACTCATTAGCCTCCGAAGCCTTCATTACTGCACAATAACAGAGGAGAGACAGCGGTGGCAGAAGCTTAAGGGGGTTTGGAGGAGTTGGCCAGTGACCAAACGATTGTTGGTTTGAAAATCCTGAGGCCCACGGTGCAGGGTTGGGGTGGTGGGGGGGATCTGTTTTTGGACAGAGGAAGAAACTTCTGTCTTCTTTCCATCAACAGCTGCAGTTAAAAGTGAAGACGTTTCACTCCTCGACGCTCCGGTGGAGTCGCCGCTGTGGTCACACTGGACGGCTCTCAGGTATGAAGGTCTGAAGTGACCACAGTCTCGTTTAAAAAAAAAAAAAACAGCTCAGACTGCAAGAAGATCACCAGGATTTTCTCCCTAATTCTGCACTTAACATTCCTCATTCCTCTGTCACGGAAAGATGACACGATGAAGCCACAAATTATGCTGTTTTTCATATATTTGTGCATCGGGAGGCATGCAGTCTGGTTTTGGCAACGAGCGAACTGGTTTGGAAACATCTGAACGGTTGTGATCGGCGATTAGTGTCGGCATTCGTAGCATGCGACCAGGAATAAGAAAAATGCAAGAAAACACACACAAATGCATGCAAGGAATATTATGAAAAGGAAAATCTGGATTGCAAAAATAATCAAAATTCTCATAACATCTAAACTTGAAGACAGTGTGGCACCTCGCACACACACACACACACACACACTTGGCCTGTCTGGGTCTCTGCTCTTTAACTCGACGTGCAGATCTGCGTTGGCATCGTAAAACGGTTGTGGCATCTTGGTATTTTGTGGCCATCTGTCCTGCTCTGTTGTGTAACAGCTTCCTCTGGGCTGTTTTTTTTTTTTTTTTTCAGCTTCCACAATGGGTCACTTGTGAGAGACGGAGGACGACACGGGGGCCATAATTTGTTTTATTATAATAAAAAAATAATAAAATTACTGGCTTTGCATTTTGCGTGAACTTCCAAGCCGACGTGCTGGCAGAGCGGATGTTCCTGGCTGTACGTCCGTTCATGCCGTACGAGCTGAGCGCTCTTCATCAGCTGGATGGTAAATAACAGAATAGTTGTGGCTCCCAGCAGGCTGAAACCACATAAACACCACTGCTGCCGCTGCAGGATCACGATGTCCATCACATAAAGCATCTGATGGCACACCCAAAAGCATGTGCATGTCTTCGGATCCTAAACCCTTTTGGATGAAAAAATTAACAAAAACACATGAATATTAAGCCTAAAAAACAAACAACAACAACAACAAAAGCATCATTTTTTCGTCTTAATCTGCACGTGACATTTTTCTATGATGGGATCATACGTTTACGATGTAGTAGCGGCCCCTCGGATTAGCTTGATGCTAACATGAAACGAACAAGAATGAACATGGTAATGGATTTTTTCATCATGATCGCGATGATATTGTCCAAAAAAGGAACCTAAGCATGCATATAATGCATATAATGTATATGTTGCATATAATTAGAGGATCCGCTGGTTCGTGCAGTAAAGTTTTGACCGTCTTGTCCGTTTGGAGCAGCAGTGGCAATGTTTGGAAGTGAGGGTAAAGCTGGAGAAGATACACAATGCAACCAAAGACTTGACACTTATCAGCTGCTGTCACACAAAACTGTCTGTTTCCTGAATTATGCATATCAATAAATGACTGATGTATATAAAAATATATAAAAAAGTCCCAATGAATGTGTAACGTGCAGTGATTGGACCCATGATAGCTTGAAGCCGTCTGATTCGTCTCATTTCTCTTATCTTCTTTCCATCTGTATGAATTAATTGTTTTGCTAAAATCGGCGCTCAGTAATCAAAAGAAAACGCTGATGATGGTGTTTCGTGCAGCTTCCTGTTGAACTCTGCCGCTGCCGTCTGCTGATTTACAGTCAGAGTGTTTATAAGATCTCAGAGATAACAGACAGAAACGAGGGTTGAGTCCAACTCCACCCGCCAATAAAAGGAAAGGGGACAGAAAAAAGCATGTTTTGAAACGTCCTCTGCAGATAGAGAAGTTAAGGTAGCATGTTGTTCCCAAAGCTAAGCCGAAGGCCGCAATTTACTCTGATTGTGCTCATTCTGCGGTTCCCGACATGGTTTAAAAGTGGCAGGCTGCCGCTGTTGATATACAAAAAGTCTGAGTCATTTACGAAAGTGGTTCATGAACTCGAGTTATGCCAAACACTTTCAAATAACACATTTCGATCATTCTGTTGCTGTGACTGGTGCATGACCGCACTTTTTTTAAATGCACACGGACAAAAACAGGCAGACTGCGACGTGCACACAAACACTCAGGCTCTTTCAATGATCTCGCAGTTAAAACCCGATTTAATGGCGTGTTTGTCGACGTTAAGACTCTCGTTACGTAATGAAAAAAAGATTTATGGATGTTTAGACGCATCCAGTTTGCGAGCACGACAACAATCAGCCAATCGGAGCCCTGATTGACACTGAGCTTTTATGAGAGATTGTTTAAAGTTTGGGTCACTCTGCCGCCCCCTAATGGTAATAAAAGGTAGTTCAAAATTGATTTAATCCAAAATAAAGTTTGCAGTGTCATCTCTTACTGAAAGAAACCTCAGTGGCAGCAGGTCTGAGGTTTAATGAAGGCGCCGCATATTATATCGTAGATTTTTTAATTAAATCATTAATCATTCGTTATTGGAGGATGGTTCAATAACATGAAATGTCTTTTACCCCTTCCTTTCAGTGCCATGTAGCCTGAGCGACATGCTAGAAGACAAACTGCTTTGGCCTCTGAACGGCTCCATGTAAACAGTTTATCTGTGTGTTGTGGTCAAGTAGTTATACTTTAAATCCCGGTTACATAATAAAAACAACTCTAATCTTTACCAGGATTTGCAATTGTTTAACCATAAATGTGTTGATGCTTTCTTTGCGCCTGTGCCATCACATGCAACTGGTGCCATTTTTTTATTTTTTTCTCGGACAGCTTGTACCTTGTTAACAGATGCAATAAAAAAAAAAAAACCACTCCGTAGATTTGACACTTTGGCAAATGAGAAAGATGTCAGATGATATATGCCTGTCACTTCACAAAAAGCAATAAACCGTCAGTACGTGTCAGGACGTACTTGTTGTTTTCATTTGCACATGTTAAAAAAAACAAATCAATCCCAGAAACACACACAACAAAAGGTTGGCTACGTGAGTTACGTACAGTGTACAGTCAAACAGAAAGAGGATAGCTGGGGTTTAGCAATGAGATCACGTGTGTGTTCTGCCTAGCAGCCGTGACATGAAGTTATGTAACATGTGAGACACACACACACACACACACACACACACACATAACTCAACTCTGTTAAACTGTCCAACATGTAGAGAGACTCGAGGGAACAAGTGAAAACACAATCTGATGAGAGTCTCCGCAGGAACCCGGAGGATACGGAGGACACGGAGCCAAGTGGACTCTGTGTTTTCCAGACCAGGACAGAACGGCTCGAGTTAACGGCACCTTGTTAAAATATAACACCAGAAAAAAAATACATGCACCGACATTCAGAGCCGGCAGCTGCTATCGAGACATTTGCAGGTTACGAAAACTTTAAAATAGCATGTGTTTTACAGGCCAACTACACCTGTTCAGCTGCTGTCGCCGCCATTCAAACCGGAGCTGAAGATGCAGCTGCACTGAACCAACCTGTGGGAGCACAAAGAAACTCTACGAACTTTTTAAACATTGTGTACTTGGATATACTTTGGATTTTTGCAGCGTGTTTTTAAATGCACGTTCAGAGCATCACTGCAAAGCAAAAGGCCGACACACACACACACACACACACACACACACACAGCTCATAACAGCAGAGTATTAAGTTAAACACTCAAACATGAGTTTTGCAGCATTGCTCGGTGTTAAACACCGAAATAGTTCGTAGGAGGCCGGTGATATATCTGACACCTCCGTGAGAGGCCGTCAGTGTGTGTGTGTGTGTGTGAGAGAGAGAGAGTGTGTGTGTGAGTTTGGTTTATTCATTCAAGGACACGTTGGTCTGAAGTTTCGTGAGCCTTGATTTGGTTTATTTTTACGTATGTGGGTCACATGCCGGTCGCAGTGGCAGATTTACTGCATCTGTGTGTGAGTGTGTGTGTGAATGTGTGTGTGTGTGTGTGTGTGCTTTGCGTCCTTCTGTCCGCAGTTATTCCCGTTCACAATTCCTCACCGTGTGACGAACCAACATCGGGAGTCTATTTTCAAACGTGATAAACACTGCAGCTGCAGTGGTGCGCTGGCAGGTCGTCCGCTGATGATTCCAGTGCGAAAAAAAATACCCAAGAAAAATTTAACCTTGGCGCAAAAGTTTTTCGTTTAAAGAACAGAAAGAGCAGCACACGCTTGAATAGAACATCCAGTAAATTTTATATTAATGATTCAAACTATTAGGATTACATAAGGAGTCACGTAATTACACAACTGCAGCTCTACGAACCCTTTTATTCTGATTTGGCTCGTTGTTTTTGGTTTTATTGCATTTTATTAATCATCGTATTTTATTATCATATCTTATTTATTGTTAAATTACGTCTCAGCGAACAAGTCAAGCATCAAATAATGCAAGAAAACAGTTTTCTGTGAGTCTCTTCGGAAAGACATTTGTGTCGTTTGGTGTCTGGATCCGAACCATCAACCTTCCAGTCACAAGTTCACCCCTCTGATCCACGAATCCCGGACGATGTTGTCACTGTTGGCCGGCAGGAAAAGTGACGGCGGCAGATTTAAATAACTTCAGCTGCACATCAGAGACATTGTTCGTCTGCGAGTGTGAAAAGCCGGGCGATGTTGCCTCGTTGCGTCAGAGCTCCGCTGATTAGAGCTCTGAAGAAAAAATATCTGTGACACAAGTGTGAAGACATGCGAAGTCATGAAGTATTTACATGTCGACGGCTTCAAAGAATCGCATGACATAACATCCGAGAGCAGTCGGAATGTCGGAATGTCGAACTGCAGCTGGAATGTGCTGAAAATCACAAAGTAGTGACATACAACACTGGAGGAAGGAGGATCATTCACCTTTACAGCCTCATGGTGGCGCTAGTTAAGAGTCAGTAGATCCATATATTAGTTTATTTTCAACTTTCAGTATTTATTTGTGTGAAGTTTCTGGAAAAGCTGGAAAGTTGAGTTTAAAACCCTTAAACTTATCGAACTCACATAAGCAGATTAATCTCCATGAAGACGGTGCGATAAGATTTAAAGCTCCTGAAAAGCTAATAAGTAGAACTTGATTTTGTTTTGTTTTGTTACATTTTAAAATACTCACAGTTGTCTTTTTCCTCGATTGAATAACATCCACAACAGGCCTCATTTGCAAACATTTAGAGGCAAGAAGATGCTGAGCTCCTCGTTAAAGTGCATTAATGTCTCGTCCCGGTGATGTTACATTACAGTAATCGTCCCTCGGAGGTAGCTTTGCTCACTGATAATGGCTGATGATGGTAATATGGTGAGACAGGCGGTGCAGCCGAGCAGAGCCGGCATCAACAAAACGTTTCATGTTCTCGGTGAGGAACCTCTCGTTCTTATTTTACAAACAAACGCTGTTTCTGGAAACACAGAAATATAAAAAACAGGAAGAATTTGTGAAAAATTTCCATGCATGTCCTTTTTTTTTAATTTTATCTCCCATCTGCTGGAAGGAGACACGCTGCAGCCTTCACTTCCTCTTCCTCTTCCACACCGTTCAGGCATATTCAGTGATTTTAATGCATGTGCCTGTATTTGTCCGCACATAAGCTTTGTGGGATCAATGATGTGATGTTGACACCCTGATTTTCTTCCTGTGATCCGAGGTTTGTCCCGTAATGTGGAATCGATATCAAAAGTACATGTATTTAACATTTTATTGAGGGTTATAAAGTCATAAACAAGTAACATTTGTGTTCCTGAGATGGGGAGACACCAGATTCCTCTTTTCGGTCCTCAAGCTGAAAAAACTTGAGTCAAGTTGCAAAATTGTGAGATAAAATGCTGCAAATTAGCACTAAACAGATAGTAAAGCTGACGGGAATTAATTATGGGAAAAAAACAAATAGCTTTGCATGTTATGAGGCCAACAATCTCTTTTTGGACACAATGAAATGTTGAGCTGATGAGCCGTCAAACGATGAATAAGAGAAGCAGGTGAATATCTGAGCAAAATTTGATAATAATATATCAGTTATTTGCACAAATGTCTCAGTCTGGACCCAAGAAAGTGCAAACAAATCGACTCTGAAGTCCTTTCAGATCCTAGTTGTAACTGTGACCCGTTAAAGAAAAGCACAGGTCATTCTATCTTCTAAATCTCTACTGCCATCTAGTGGCTAAAACACAGCAATGCAGTGATGGGAAGGCCTGGTAAGGTACTCGTCTTTATCCCTCTCCAGATGCTTTGTCTGATTGTTCTTTGACTAGTTTTTTTACACACTTTGGCAGCAAAATTTAGATGATACAGATTTTTTTATAGTGAAATAATGTCTGTAGCTGACATTGTACTTCAAATGTGCTAAATTCTCAACTAAATTGCGTTTCATTTAATTTTTTTGTTGATTACAATCAAGTCATCCACTAATTGTTGCAGTTTAGTCGCATTTACATTGCAATTCTTTTCTCATGGAGAACAAACTGGACAGTTGAACTTTTTTTTTTTACTACAAAAAACTTCAAAGATGTCTTTTTTTTCCCCAATGAATCTTTTTTTTTATTCAAGTTACCAAAACCAAATGTCCACAATGTTATCAGACACATCAGAGCTCCAAATCCCACAAACAACAAAAAAATTAAAAAGCTTGAACTAAAACTTTAAAGAGAAACTTAAAAAAAAAAAAAGACTTTCGTCATCTGAACAGATGACGGGTTTGGAGTTTCTGCAAGACTTTTGCTTGACAACAACTTAAACGTTTTACTCGAGACATTTCAAAATAAAAGTCACATAAATCCTCTTTGCTCTTGTCAGGTAATACTTTTGAAACTTGATAAAAATGAGACCAAAACAAGTTTGTGTGCACACAATCAAAGCAGTTCAGCGTCTTAAAACCATGATGACATGTTTGTAATTTGTTCTGCTACCTGCAGAGACTTTTCATTAGTGGCAACTAAATCCTCTTGAGGTGGTTCAACGACTTAAAGACTTAAGCAATGGAAATTTATAAACTGCTGCAGCGAGCAAAACCAAATGAAATATCCTGAGAAATGCTGACATCATCCAAAAAAAATATCACTAAATTCATTTAATGACTATTTTCTTGCGTAAAAGAACAAAATAATTGGCCTCTTTAGTCCAAAAACTAACAGAAAAAGTCCTCTCGAGTCAAAACATGTTTTACATCTTCGCAGCAGCACGAAAGGAAGTTGAGAATTTGTGTAGAAATCGTCTCCGAGTCTGAAGAGACGGTGATGACGAACGGGTCTGACCCGAGGGGGCTGAAGGTGTTTGAGCCCGACCCCAGTTTCAGTCTGACATGACAGCACCTCCCTCCTCCTCCTCAAGGTTGGAAAAACTCCCCGGCTGTCACTGACGCTCCTTCGCACCAGGAAGTGGCCAGGATTAGCCCACCCTGAGGGGCGGAGCTACGAGGACGACGCCGTCTCCTCTGACAAACAGCATGGGGATGTTCCTCTTGGTGGACTGCAAAGACACAAAAATGTTCTTTAACAAAACTAATATGTTTTATCTATTTGAATTTCCTTCAAAACTGTATTTTACAGACAAATATATTGATTCTTCTTCTACTTGTAGTCTGTTGTCAAGTCTTTTGTGTCAAGAGACCAAAGAAATGTAGTTTTACATGCTTCCTTCATCATATATTTCTACTCTTTAACACAATCGCACTGATGTTTTTGACCTAGTAATGCTACTTTAGTAGAATAAAAAGGTGAAGCTGCATTTTTCTGTTGTTTCAGTAATGATCAGTATGTCTGAACTTGTTTAGATGCCACAACCACCAGGACAGAAGCTCTTCAGTAAGACAGTAAGATGGAGAAATCCATGCAGCACCTTGTACAGTTCTTCATAGGTCTCCTCGTCAATCTCCACCGTCGTCACCGTCTCCTCCACGTCACCCAGGATCATGTTCAGATGCTGATCGTAGGCCTGGAAAAACAGACGGTCAAACATAAGAATAAATGATCAAACTGCTTATTTAAAAAGGAATTACATGGAGGACATTCTGAGAGGACATTCCTTCTCCAGAATACAAGAACCCCTCTGGACAACCATGAACTTTGAGATGTTTTTAAAGACTGTAGAGAAACTGGGTGTGAAGCTCACATGCAGTCGGCCGCGGAGCTCCCGGTCGTTCCTCATCTTCACATAGATCCTCTCATCTAGACTGAGTCTGATCAGATCGAGTGGCTCCTCGACTGTGTTGGTGGTCGGTTGCTGCAGCACACATGGATGAGACACGAGTCAGAGCTCTGACAGTTAGATTTCTACAATATTCCAGACAAAAGCAATAACATTTTAATGTATTAATGCTTCCATAACTCTCTGAGGCAGTCAAGTTCAACATACACGACGTGCCACGTTCCTGTTCAGTCACAGCTCAATCTCTGTTCCAGGAATCAGCTCCTGATCATTTACAATAATTTAGAATTGTTGTGTCGACAGTTTTCTAATCTTAAGTGCATGTTTGCAGCTTATTTATATGTATTAACTCATGTTTTTTAGGGCTTTAAAACAGTCATTAAGGATTTTGAAAATCCCTTTAATACAGAGGTAAGTTGGGGGGGGGGGGTCAAATGCTCTGGGGGCTCTGTGACTAGACTGTTATGGTTATAATAAATGAGGCACAAACAGCAGACAGCTGATGGCTAGTTTAGAGCTGTAACCTTATTTTCACCTCATTAAAAAGTAAATACAGCAACAAACAAACAAACAAACGGCTCTGATGTCTTTGAACAAACTCTGACATGAGAAAGTCACAGCAGATCTGCAGTGGAGGGAGCAGACGGAGGGGAAGAGGCCAGTTTTTGTTCCACTTTCTGATCAACGCGACATGAAATGAAGACAAGTTTGTGCTTTAAATCCACCAAAATGATCCAGTTCCAACCCAAACCTCTGGATCTGCCTTGCATTACATGATAGAAAATGTTTGGGAAGTAAAACACACAGCATGCCGAGGAGAAGCGTTGTGTCTCATTTAAATTTCACTGACTAGTTAACGTAACTTATTCTGCTGTGAAACACCAAACAGCTGCAGTGTGGAGAAATACAGTCAGAGCTAAAATCAAACCTCACAGTTTACAGGAGAGATGCAGCTGAGGAGACGAGTCCACTGGACTGCATTGTTTTCTTCATCGAGCCACTAAAGTTCTCACCAGCAAAAATCAACATCTGTGTTTTTGCACAACGGGTCAAACGTGTTTAACCAGAGTTAAACTGCAAATAACTCCACAATGTACACACTCAAATAGTCTCACGCTAACCCCGCTCTGATGACAAGAGATTATCCAACTTTCTGAGAATTAGTAAACCCCATTAACTAGATATTTTAACTTTTAGAGGCTGTGGATAATTACTGAAACATTCCTGAACGAGACTCGTCTTGTTTCTGCGCTCAATGACCAGCAGCTCCACACACACACACACACACACACACACACACACACACACACACACACACACACACACACACACACACACACACAGAGGTATTCCGAGCATCCAACCCTTCTTCTCCATCTTTCTAATACCGCCATATGTTATTTTCTTAGTAGTCTTGTTCGCTCACTATTTGCAAACAGAGACTTCTTCTGCTACAACCGAGAGTTTAGCGTTTTTCTTTCCTTTCAGTTTTCTCCGACACCACATTTGAACCTGAATACTCCGCGGGAGTTACACACGCTAACCGGGCTAACTTAGCTAGCATGTCTGACAGGCCTCTCCGCGCTGCTAGCAAACGCCGACAAACTATCGCGGTTAGCCGCCGTAATATTAGTAAAAGAGTAAAACTGTGAGCTCCGCTTCGCTGTATAAAGATATTTTAAACGCCGTTTTAGAGAATAACAGTTCAATTGAATGCAGTTCGCCAACCTGCTCAACTTCGTCCGCCATGTTTTCTGAGTCTGCGCAGTGCGCTCTGACCGGTGCGAGGGTTGCCAGGTCCGTGAAACACGCGTTTCCAGATGCGGAGGGACAGACCGGCCCCTTTGTTCGCAAGTAAGTTCATCCGCAGTCACTTTCTGCATATTTCATCAATGGAGTGTATTTAGATATAATGTGTCCAAAAGCTAAATTAAAGTTTAAATGTTGGTGTCAAAGTTTCGTGCCGTGGCGTCTGTTTTTTTTTTTTTAGAAATAATGGCATATTAACAACTATACAAGATCAACAAACAGCAATAACACGAAAAAAGAAGTGGAAAACAACATTTCACATAACAGAACAGACTAATTGTGTGCTTTTGCTCTTCAATGTACAGTTTTGAGGTGCTAGGATTTAACTTGACTATTTCTATGTTATTCTTTTACATGCATTAACACCCACCACCACTACTTGTAATATTAAATCGGCCGCTGTAATTACGAGCTAGTTACATAATAGATTTTAGCAATATGACCGATATTATGCGCTTATAAAACACAATGCAGTGTTACAGGTTAAACAAGACAAACACAATGAAATATATTTACACAATGGTGCCTCTATTAAATGGCTTTATAAGATTTTTCAAAAGGGAAATTTTACAACAAGGACTTTTTGCCGACTTTAAGTTGCTTGTTTTTGCAAATAGGAGTTTAAAAGCAGAACTTTTACATTTAAGTAAGTGTTTGTACTTAAACTTGAGAAGCAAAAAACAGAAAACTTGCTCTCACCACACTTGCCTGCTGGACAATAAACTGCAAACCTGGCAACCCGCTACGTAGAGATAAGCAGGACCGCTCTCCTCTCGCCTTCCAGACCTTTCCATCATCCTCCGCGCTTCCGTGCGGCGACTCCAGCTGTCCGGCCGCTTCATGGTAAGTTATTGTTTCACTCAAAACGTGATTATTAATATTTTTGTCATTTTAGTCTCATTTTTTTCTCTGTCGACGGTAGTTTCCGTGATGTCTCGTGCGTCCGTAACGCATCCACTGTCAAGTTTGCGTCTCAAATGTGCGTCCGGACGGCGTCGTGGTGAGGTCAGCGGCGTTTGGAGTCCAGGTGAAAATATCTGTTTACCTCTCAGATGCTGCGTTCACGGGTCTGTGAGACTGACGTTACTGTTACATAAGGTCGTATCCTGTGATGCGCCACAGCTGAGAGTTCATGCAAAAACAAGTGTTAGTTTGGAAATGTGACAGAAAACACGACAGTGTTTGCGTTATAAACGGAGCCGAGCGGGACTTGCGGTGTTTTTCATTCGTGTTGTGGCCAAACATGAGAGTTTGTGTCAGTAAACAGACTCACAGCAGGACTTCAGTGTACAGCGCTGCGCTCAGTGGTGGACGCTGTGCCACGTGTCCTGCAGCAGGTTGGCGGTGGGCTTCATCCTATAATGACATGAATACAATAAAATAAATGTTCCCTGCAGGTTTTTAGTTAAATCTAAATTATTATTATTATAGATTCAACATCAGAGTACTGGAACTGTCAGTATTATTGTGACGTTTCATTGTTATTTTATTGTGTCATCAGTGTCCTTTTTTTTTGGATCAGAAGTCCAAAAGCTAAATTTGCTCAGTTTAGTTTGATGTGGGATGAAAAAAAATAGGAGAAGCTTGACACCACAAATATTTTGCATTTTTATTTGAATTTTAACTAAAAAACTTAGGTGACTGACCATAAAAAACAGCTATTTCGATCAGTCTTGAAGCTCTTAATTTGAATTTCTCTGTGTGTGTGTTTCTATTCTTTGTCGCTAAATATTTGTGATAGTTTTTTGTGTTGTGCATCAGTAGAACATGTGCAGTGGTGTGTGCTGGTGTGGGTGCCTCCTCTCCCAGTTCAGCCCAGTGCTTCATACTGGGTGCTGTTGCAGGCTGAGGAGGCAGAGCAGAGCAGTGGTGTTGCCCATTCCGCCCTCGGCCACAGTGTGGCCCTGCGGTGGAAGAGATCCCTGCTACAGACCTCACGTTCAGAGCAGAACGAGCGTTTGACTGCTTATAAAAACATGTTTTACACTTGTAACATCTCATTTTAATATCTTTGCACTCTGAAACCAGTGAAACCAGATTGTTTTCTGTATCAGTAAAGAGAAAAAACCTGATATGAGCTGTTGTTTACTTCTGTCAGAGGTTTGTTTCCTGTCGTAAACTCGTCGGACTTTAATCATTAACTCTCATAAAGGACGTTTGTGACCCAGAAGAGGTCATGGTGCAATAATGCTGCCAGTATAAGAGTGATAATGCATTTTTTCTTTCCTCCACTCTCCTTTCTCTGTCCTTTCTTCTATAAAACCACACTGTGCAGGATCTGGTGTGAGAGAGAGAAACCGACCACAAGATGGTGCCAACACGACGAGACACAACTTGAGTCTGATTCAAAAAACATGAACGAGTGAATCGGCTTGTTTTAAGTTACTGAAATAAACTCAGACTGTTGTTCATTATTACAAAAAAAGTTCCCTTGTGTGAAAAATAAATACATTTATGAAAAAATATACGCCAAAAATAAACTACATTTCATACATTTTTACTCTGACATTTTGTAAGAACATATAAAGAA
>JAQNCA010000014.1:2350266-2362637 GCA_029783725.1 Acanthurus tractus
CACACACACACACACAGGTGCAGCTTCATTCATCATCTTACATTTTTATTCTCATTGGAGACCACACACACACACACACACACACACACACACACACCTGGACGCTTCCCCCCTCCCTCCCTCTCCATCCTGTCTGAACAAACTCTTCCTGTTCCCTGGAGATGCCTGCCGTCCAATCACAGAGCTCCTCTCAGACCAGCCCTCGCTGCCATTGGCTGGCTGTCTTTCTGTCTCCTAGGAAACGCTCATCGATTTATGTCGTTGCTATGTCGTACAAGTGTGCCTGCCTGCGCTGAGACGGGCGAAATGTGAGTGGCCGGTGTGGGCTGTCAATCACCCCAGGCCACGCCTCCTTACTGTCTCAGATGACGATGATTGGGTGATGATGATGATGATGATGATGTGGTTGAGGATGATGAAGATAGATGTTTTTTGATAGTGATGCCGCAGAGAGCGTTGCAATACACCTACTATTTGCCTTTTTGATAATATTAGTTATATTTTAACGTAGTGTGCTAAATGCAAGGTTGTTGTTCTTTTTTTATTGTTGTTGTTATTGTTGTTTATTCTTATGAGAACAAAAAAACAAAAAAGGTCAGTTTACTTCAACTCATCGATCTCACAAAAACTCCTTTTTTTTTTTTTATGAATTAGAAAAACAAACGTTGAGAGTGTAAAACTACCTAACACACGGAAGCTGCAGGCGACTGGGAGGTTTTTTTTTGCAAATAAACAAGAAAACGAACTTCTGCTTTTTTAAGTGCCCTTTTCCAGTTTAAAGAGCGAATGGTGCGATCGATCCCCCGCGTACATTCTGCACCTGAGAACAGCTGATGTTCAGGTTAGCTAAATTCGTGCAAACCACCACTGTGCGCTCACTTCAAGATCAAGTTTTGAGCACTTTTTCGTTCACACACTCACAAGTTCAAGCATGTAAACATCAAGTCCCGGTGGCTCGGTCACCTTTACGTCCCTAATCATCAGATCTCCTCGCCCGGCCCAGCGTCTACATATGTGCCTTCTGGTGTCCGGGCTCAACGGAGACCTCATCCGTCTGTAAAACACGATACAGTGCAATGAGCCCCTAAAATACTCCAAAACTGTTGCCTTGTAACTCTGAGACATCACACAGCACCGAAACATTCGTACGACACACAAACTGGTTTCATGGGCATGATGTATGGAGGACCACCGATGGCAGAAAATTTAAAAATTAAAACGTTAAATTTGGAAATAACAAAAAGGAAATTACTCATTGATTGGAAGTTTATTTTTGGATTAATATACAATAAACCAGCATCAATGGAAATGCGAACATCTGCAGTTTAGTCACATCTGGCAAAACTCCATCTGCTAAGAAAGGTTGTGCAATGCAACCGAACACTCAAGAACAACCACAACACTCCAGTTTATGACTTTGTGATAATGAGATTTTCTGTCTGTTCGGACTTTATCACAAAGTTATCAATTTCAGTGTTTAGTTTCACAACAATTAAAAAAAGATACTGAGTGTTTAAAAATTTAGCCTACGCAACATTCTGGAGAAGCCAGACGTTCTCTCGTTTTGTTAATGTCTATAAAATAAATAAAAGTGCTTTTTCTTCAGTACGACCTTAAATGCTTCATTTTACCGGAGTTAACAGCTGAAAAGTTCAGTCGCTAACTTCCTGTGAGAACGTTAGCTGTTGGTTAGCAAAGAGTCAAAAAGTGTCAAAAAAACCCTACAAACTGGGAATTTTGTTTAACTTCCAACTTTTAATGAAATGTAACATCAAATGTTGCTCAGTTTGATCCATTGGTAGCCTCTGGCCTCCCGGACATACACATGCCACAGTCCAGTTTCCTGTCCACAGCTTCATTAAAGACATTTCCAAAGAAGGAATCATCCTATTTAACATTCTTGTCTCTTAAAAAAAGACAAGAATAACACCTGACTTGAACTTTTCTGTTTTTTTAAATTTTCTTTGGGCAAACACTTAGCTTTACGAATGCCTTTTTCCAGTTTTATGCAACTCTTCTGTTGACCTGTAGACAAGCATTTTAAAGACACGATAACGCAAAAATGTCCTTGTTTGAGAGAAGAACTTGAAGACGAAACTCATGAACACGTACTGTTAACACTTCTGCAGACTGGAGGAAGGCAAAAAAGAAAAGAAAAGAAAAAGAAACTGTTTTCCCCTTTTTGTGTTTTTGCTCATTCTGCATCGTTGTGTTCCCCTCTGCTCGCTCTGCTCTTCGAATCAGCGCTGCATGGCGCCTTTCCTCTGACAATGTTGAAGAAAAGATATGAAAACACTCTCTTTTTGGTTGCAGTATGTATGTATGTATGTGTGCATATTTTCAAACAAGCCTCGATATCTTACGGGACACGGCAGCGCTCTGATGCTTGTCCAACGCAGCGACTATTGTAGAAGTCTTCCACCTGTTGTTGAGTTTTATCCTGCAAACATGTAAAACGTGGAGCTTGTACAATAGATCAGTTTGTTGTGATCACGATGCCTACACGCAGCCGGTTTCGACGTTTGAAAGCGCAACTACACACAAATAATCATCACCGTTGGAGTGATGCGTGAAGTCTTTCAGATCAGTCGAGACCGGATCATTCGTGTGGGAATCCTGATCATTTTGTGCAGAAAAACTTTGGTTTTCTCTGAATTCAGACTTTAGCATCAGGCTCATAACTCTTCCACTGAAGAAGCTGAAGCCTGAGCTGAAGTTTCGAGGGTCTTCAAAGCAGTCTGTTATCTGTCACAGCATGGCTCACATACTTATATAGAGGCCTACTTATTCTCAATGATAATAATTGCTTATTTGTGTATTAAAATAGTTTATTTTAATTTATATTGGATGGTCTACGTGTTGCAAGGTTTGCTATGTTGTTATCTTCTTCTCTGTTTGTTGCAAACAGAAGACAATGGTTTATCGTTGTTGTCACAGAACATGGTATGAATCGGACACATTTCAGTTAGCCTTCGATTTAAAAAACAAATAAAAAAGTTTTATAAGTATGTCTGTGTCTCCTCTGGTTATTTATTTATTAGTTAATTTGTCCTCAGTGTTTAATTTTGTCACATTTAACAGAAAATCTGGTGTTTCATTGTTTTTCTGTTGCATTATTGATTAAGTTTTCAATAAACTAAACTAATTAACTTTAGAACAACAACATCTAAAAATGAAGTGTAAATCTAATCTTGCCAAGTTTATATGTACGCAGTAATTATTCATATACCACCACTGTCTTACATGTTTATATTGTAACGCACTTGTATTTCTACCCTCATTTTTATGTAAAAATCCTTCACTGTTAACAAAAGCTCCCTCTTAACCAAACATCTCAATTGCATTACACAGTAATTTCATGTTACTTTACAAAAGAGATCCGCAAAGCTCGAATCTAGAAAGTTTCCCTTAAACTGCTGAATGTTCGGTCAGTTTACTGTGTAATGTCATGCAGCATGCAGCTGGTGGCGCACTGCACCTGTATTTGTCTTATTTTGTCAGAGCTGCAGGAACACTGAAGCCTCATGAGTCTGATGTTCATGACACCAAAATATATGAAACAAGTGGCTCGACCTCCAGTACTTAATTCAATCTGCTCAGTTTTGATCAGATTTTTACACATTTAAGTTTAATCTTAAAATACATTAATTCTACTTGAGCATTTCCTTTATTTTTATGCAGCTTTTAACATCTATTTACTGTCAGAGCAACAAACTGTACCCTTAACACATTAATAGCAGTCAACTTTAAATAATGTATATATAACATTTTTCATATAGTACAAATTACAATCAGCCTATAAACAAGTTACAATGAGCTCAACCAGCTACAATATTATTCAGAACAGTGATAATCTAATAATAGAATATTAATTTTTACCTTTATATCTGTATATGTAGTTGAAGAGAAAAATACTAAAGTAAGTAACTTCCAAAATGAAAAAACAGACAAAATGAATGCAAACCTTTTAAATGTAAATCTCTTCAGATGTTTAACCTGCCTGTGCAGTAATATTCCATCACAGCCTCGACGTCTGCAGGATAATTGTGACTGTTTAGATCAAATTATATGGGACGCTGTAAAAGTGTAATGATGTGAAGATAAGAACGTAACCACGTCAACGCTGAAGATAAAGCAATAAATACATGAAGAAGATGCTATTTTTGATAAGAAATTACAAGATAAGATGCAAATGTGTGAGTCACATAAAGTTCAGTGTCAGAAAGAAGAACAAAAACAACAGGATTAGGAACAAAATATACCACAAACTTGTTTAAATAGTTTAAATATCAATAGCAGATATCAGTTTATTGAAAATTTGATTTGCATTTGGTGACAGTAATAAAGTCTTACATAGAAAATAAATTTCATTTTCAAACTTTAACTTAGAAATCCAGCCTGTTGGATCTGAAAGGTTCTTTTGACAGAAGCGATATATAACATTCATATGTTTAATTAGTATAAAAGCACCTAAAAGTAAGAATTTTATTTGTTGTACCTTGGATGAAGTCCTTTATATCTACAGCGGGAACATTCATTCAAATGCAAAAGCCTGACAAACTTGCAAGTTGACTTGACATGTTGTTTGAACTTGTCCGGACTAAAATAACTTTAAAAAATAACCGACGTGTGCCTTGACTTGGATTTGACATTAACTTTATCTAAAAGTGCACTGAAATCTGAAATTACTTGAGGCTTTGCTCATAATTCACTATAGAACGTTTTCCTGCTGCAACTTCCTGTCATTCGTACGAAGGTATGAAAGTCCGAAGGTTTGCTTTCACACCGGACACGAACTGAACCAGGATTCAGTTTGATCTGGACCGAGATCACCTCTTTTGGTAGAAACAAAGTTCAGCTGTTTGGACTGAGCATGGACGTGGGGAAGTTTAACACCTGTCATTTTGGTTCGGATCAAACTGAAAAGTCCGAAAATTTCGGACTAAACAAGGCAGGTGTGACAGCGCCCCGAAATAACTTAAAATAACTTGACTTTGGATCATAGATCTGAAATATATGATTAGGACATGTCTTGATTGACTTTAAAAAAATTCTTTTAGTCCGATTTTGATAGACTTGAGACGTGGTTTAAATTTGACATGAGACTTGGCCTTGATTTGTCATGAATAACCTTGAGACTTGAGACTTGATCTTAAAAGTCTTTATTTGAATTCAGAATATCTTAAGTCCTGGATATACATTCAAGGTACTGACCCAAGAGACTTGTCCAGAATGACTTTAGGCCTCATTTGGACTTTGATCACAGACTTTAAAGAAACTATAAGGACTTGACTTGATTTGACATAAACAGCTGACTTGACTCCGACTTGCCTTAAAGGACTTGAACACTTGGATTTGTCTGAATGACTTGATATGACTTGAAATGCCGTGTCACTGTCCCTTTAAGTGAACTCTGCTCCGAACAGGTGAGCTGCAGGTGTGACCGGAGTGTGTCGGCTGGCATCCGGCTGAAAACTGGATGATTGATTCCTGGCCAGATGAACCAGTTATTGATCAGCTCCGATGACCCTAAAACCTGAAACTGCATGACACTCTTTTCTGTGGCTGCCAAGTTTCGACGTCAGCTCTCAGCTCAGATGAAGGTCCAATGCGAAGCTCGTAAACCACTCATTCATTCACTCTACCCGTCTGTCTCTCTCTCCCTCTACTATCTGACTGTCTCTCAGTCTTGCCACACAGTTGGCAGTTTTTCCACTGAACAAACACTGTTCAGGTTGTTCTATGACTCAGTTGGCAGAAGAGACGAAAAGTTACGTAAGTCACAGACTTGTTCTAAAACGGGGATGGGAGGATGAATTAGGTGGTGAAAAAGATGTAGGTTGAAAACTGAAACAGATTCCAAAGATCATTCAGGGGCACTAACATCATTCTGCAAACCTTTGACCCTCCTTTCTGCCTTTACGCCCTTGTTTTTCTTGTTAACCCACCTTTTTATAGTACATTTAGCGTATATGGTATGTTACTAACGGCCGTTTTTACTCTATTATAATACATTTTTAGACTTTTATTTTCAGACCTCTTGAGATCAGAAATTATACAAAGTACCTTACTTTATTTTTTGCTGAAAAAAATCATCAGAAGTGCCACAAAACTCTCCTTGATGGTGCATTCAAGGACACATTTCATGTTACACCAAAGGATAATGTGAATTTGTAATTTTGCTGTTCATGAATCGAGTCAAAGTTTCCCTTGTGTCCTTGTCAAACATGATTTTAGGGATTACAGTAAAGTTTCATCACTCTGGTTCAGACTCATATCACTTAACTATGTAATGGATTACTATTTATACATATATTCATGTTCCCATGAGGATGAATGGATGAACACTGGTTCTGGAGATACCAAAGTTTTTTTTTTCCACTTCCATTTGAGGATTTGAGTAAAACATCCGAAGCCATAAAAACATGTCCGATAACTTTCTATCCTACACCCTCATAATGCTGGAATTTCCATTTTTCTGTCACTTTCTACATTTTCACAACTAATGACAATCCCATCCGTCTCACCTGCACTTTGTATTTATTAATAATTAAAAATATTATCAGGTAACATGCACAAATGATGTGGAACGTGTTCACATTTGACTCTTCTTGACATCAGCATGTCAGCGTCTCCTCTGTCGGTTTGTTAGCAGGCTGACGTTAGCATGCAGCTTGGCCTGATTTGCCGGTTTGGTAAGAAGAGAGCAGGACAAACTCAATAGTAAATAACAGTCAGCGCTGACGTCCGTCGGTGGGTGAGTGTCCGACCCGACCCTCTGTGATGTCATCATGCAGGAACACAAACACAGCTGATAAGCCTCGACTTTGATGCAACTGCATGTTCACCTGTTTGTTTCTCAACGTCCCGTCACGCTCGGCCTTTTCATCTCATTATCTCAGTTCACGTTGTAATTGAGCTTTTCTTCTTTTAGTGAATTTTTTTCTCTTATCTCTCTCTTATCTTATATTAGATGCACAAACAGTAAAGGTTCTTCATTTACCGACATTCTTTAAATAAAAGTAATTTAAAATCTGCACTGACTGACGTTTTCATTGAGGACTGCTGTCATTCTGTTTTATGTTTCACACTAATCTCATGAAAAAGACTAAAACCGACAAATTGTTAATCTTCTGAGCAAAACTTTACAAATACTTCCTTGTATGCTGTCAACTTTAAGCCCATTGGTTCCTGCAAAAGACGTTCAATTCTGTATGAATTATATGGATGTCGTTCTGTTTGAAAATGACTCATTATTTCATGCACAACCAGTTGTTGTAATTTCTAGTAAGTGTCACTCTAAAACTGTTGAAAATCGGCAGATATTGCGGTGACGTGTTGTGTTTTTAATAGTTTTTTGACAGTAGAGCTCTATGGAACAGAGAAAAAAGATAATTAAGGTGTTTGGAAGCAGCTTGGAAGAAGAAACCTGCTCAAAAATATGTTAATTTTAATCTTTTTGTTGAAAATGTTGACCACAGATGTCTTGCTTTACCAGCCGGTTGGTGTTGGCTGGATCCCATCAAGCAGGTCAGATGAAGGTCAATCAGACTGAAAGAAAACTTTGCTCTCTGGATTGTTTTTGGCTGCTTGACAAACATCATTTTGGACGTTTTTATGATCCAATTGGCAGAAGAAATGCGAGGCCTCA
Source organism: Acanthurus tractus (assembly GCA_029783725.1). NCBI lineage: Eukaryota > Metazoa > Chordata > Actinopteri > Acanthuriformes > Acanthuridae > Acanthurus > Acanthurus tractus. The sequence continues at coordinate 2,357,918 of JAQNCA010000014.1, forward strand.
AAGAGAAGCCTACTAAAGTAAAAATCTGAGGTATAAATGAGGCAATTAAAGAATGTCAGCTGCTGAACTGAACAGTGAAGGTCTTTAAAGAGCTGGATGGATTGAAAATTAAGTAGACAAGGAAAGAGATTGTGACAGAAAAGAGAGAAGGAGTCAAAAATGTGGAAGATTAGTGAAGAAAGTAGGAAGAAAAATATAAAGTCTGATAAAACACTGTCCGAAAATGAAGCTAAGATTTGGCCTTTCCTTGCTTGTTTGTTATTGACAGCCGCTGGAACAGAACAGCATGCTAGTACCTCCACATTATCAATACAGCTGATAAACGCTGCGTCGGTGACGTCAGACGGCGTCGTTAGCAGATATCAGCGCTCGTTTTTCTTCTGAAGATAAAGCTGCTGTTTGTTCTTGTTCATTATGACAAGCAGCTTCCACACGGTGAGGAAACATGTAAAGTAATCATGAAGAAGCTTTTACCTCAACCCTCTCGACCTTCTCGACCTTCTAGACCTTCTTAACCTTGTTTTATTGAGCTGAGCTGAGGGTTTTCAGTGTCCAGAGGTTTGGAAATCTGCAGTTTTTTCTTCTTTGTACTTCCTTTGAACCACCAGCGTAACTTCAGTATAAGATTATAGATAGAACACCTGCGTTGGAGAACTCAAAGAGGCATAATGGGAGACATGTTGCACAACACCAGTGTATCTAACGTGGCGTTTAACAGACACATTGAGTGAACAACAACAATGGCATAATGTTACGCTAGCCATCTTTGATCGTGCCTGTTGTATAGGGACCTTCTGTTGGAGGGTGAGGACCTTCTGAACCTTCTCGAGCTCACTGAAGCCCCAGTCTTCATTTTTGGTTGCCGCTCCTTCTCTTCTTTGAGTTTGCTGCTAACTGCTGCTAGCTTTAAAGAGGGTCTCACACCTAAAACAGACAGAGAGCCCAAATATAACGATCCATAGCTCATCGTCTAATGCACAAGGCAAAGTGCATCAAGGGCGTGTTGAGCTTCGTTTGCTTGTTAAAGCTGGGGTTGGTCATTTTTTAAAGCTGGCAAATTGTGACAGTAGCTTCACCTCAGGGCTCCAGGCATCTGATTGGATATTTCCAAGCTGACCCTGAGGCAGTGATCAACATTTTGACGGGATTACAGCAGCTACAGATGATGAATCAGAGCTCATAAGTTCTGTCAGGATGTAAACTAGTGTGACCAGTGTAGACTGGATGAAATGACCGACTCCAGCTCCAACAGCAGATAATCAGGGTGCAAAGTAAGACACAGTGCAAAGGGTTTGAGTTTACTCTTGTATTTAAGCTTTCATCAGAGCCATCAGAGCCGCAGACTTTATTTTAAGACCTACATGCATGAAAACAGTGAAACTAGTCGACATTTGTTCTCCACTTTGCACCGAGATGAGGCCCAGACGCTGCTCATGTTCCTGCTGCTGACTCACCTCAGTCCCAAACACCTGCAGATGTCACAGCAAACATATCATTCATTCACCAACTGTTCAACTTCTTTTAACCGACCGTAGTTTCTCAGTTTTTGCATGTTTGTTTCTGGTGCCAGGAAAGAAAATGACAGGAATGTGTTTCGAGGAAGACTGGAAAATACAGCAAACATGCTGCAAAAACCAAAAACTATTAATGAAAAGAGGCTTAGATGTTCTGTAGAGCTGCAGGATTGACTGATAAATCTGTTTAAGAGGCATCTTCACATTAAAATGATTCAATCTAAATATAAAGAAAAGGTTTTGCAGCTCTAACTTTAGCTTGCAGCCTCAGTTAGGGACTAAAGTTATGCAATGCATGAGGCTAAAAGGACCTTATAAAGTTGTTATTGTGCATATGTCCTGTTTTGCATTTTTGTTTTTCTGCTGCAGCGACTTGACTTGCATGTAACATCTTTATTACACATCACTCAGAGTTCAAAAATATACTAAATAAGCAATAAATCAAAATCATAAAGACATGAAGTGAAAGGGAACATGAAGGATAAGATATAATCCTGAAATCTCTTTATGGATGAACAAAGAACCTGCATGGCTTAAAGGGTTTTAGATAAGAAATGTGCATGAAAACAGGCTGTTTGAGACACGCAGAAGAAGCGTGGCTCTTCACGCCGGGGAGGTAATTATTTCCTCAGATAAGGCCGCGAAAAAACACACCGCTGCGTCCGCAAACCTCCAGGAGTAAATCATTTTCTCGAAGACAAATTTAAGATCAGACAAACAATCCGGGAATCGCTGAAACCAAGTCATTTATGAAGGTTTCTGTCCGTACTGTAAAAGTTATACACTGAGTTATTAACAGAGCTGCAGACGAGTATTGCACAAGCTCGACACAAACCAGCCTGCAGCGAACAGGACGTGAAATCAGCAGCCAGAAACAGAAGAAAACCTGCATGCAATAACAGCTCAAGTTAAGACTAAGGCTTATATTGCCCCGTCAGAATAAACTCCTGCATGTAAAAGACAAGCTTTAAAAACCATAAAAGTATCAACGGTAAAATTTCCTCGAAGTAAATAAAGTAAAAATACTCACTGCACCGTGTTTTTAAAATCATTTCTTTTATCATTTTGGGGTTTCGCCTTCATGTGTATTGTTGCATTTAGATGCTGTGGATGTTTAAAGTTGAGCTCATTTTAAATTTATTCAAGTGCTGGTTAGTTGGAAGATGCATCGTTTTTCTATGAGCTCATCGCATGTTTGTAGCATCGTTGTTCTGTGAGAATCACATTCGTCTCAGAACGTCAACTTTCCATGAACTCCGAGCTTTTCAGTTTTCAGCTTTCTGCAGCTTGTTAACGTGCTTTGTTTTTGTTTAAAAATCATTTATACTCACAGAAGCTGGTTTTATTTTCTGATTCTGTTGCAGTGAACTTTGTTTTCTTTCTTTGCTTAAAGATTCTTATATTTTTAGAAAGAAGTTGATAATTCTTTGTGCACAAGCTGATTATTTCAATGTGTTTTCAGGAAATAAGACTTCATGGACTCAGTTTCACAGGATGGTTTGTTTTGGAGAAGCACAGGCCTGAGTTTCTGTCTGCACTTTGTCTTTTGTTCCTGTTGAACCTGCCTTTGCATTTAATTAAACTTCAGTTTGACTAAAGCATTTGTTTGCATTCTGGGTTGACTTTTGTATTTTTTCTTTCAAAAACCTGATTTATTTTTTTGAGTTAAAATGGGATTAAAATTCGCCTCCAAACTTTTCACTGTGTTTGTGTTTTCTCTTCACTGCTTTGTTCCTGGACGCCTTCACTTAAAAAACACATTTCTTTAGCGCTGACATGGTTCCTGCAGTCGGACGGGAGCTGGATCACAGATGGTGTCAAAAACAAGTCAGTGATGATTAACTTCTGTCATTATCTTCACGTCTTACACAACAGCTGAAGTGAACCAGCGAACAAAAAACATGTGGCGTCATTCGGCCTCAGTCCTGATGAGCAGAGCTGAATCTTTGGAAAATTAAGAGCCACGTTTTTATTTTTTAACATATGTGCTGCTTTTGTGCATTTTAACTTGGACATAAAGTATTGTTATTAGTAGCAGAGGAAGAAGTGCAGCCACCTTTCAATTGAAAATTGAGAAATTGAACATAGATAGATAGATAGATAGATAGATAGATAGATAGATAGATAGATAGATAGATAGATAGATAGATAGATAGATAGATACTAATAGAAAAATGTGCAACAGTCTGCAAAAAATGCTGGAAATCAGAAGTAAAATGAACAAATTCATGTGTGGGTTCTAACTTTTTTATTCCTTCTATTAGTTTAAAAGAAGACACATGTTATGGAAGCAAAAAAGCAATATATGATCAGGGTGTGAAGTTTCTCCTCTTAGAGTCAGATCTTTGTGCTCTTCTTGGTTCTGGTTTGGTGTCAAACAGCTGTGGAGACAAACATCAGAACTCAGTGCTTTGCTTGACAGAATGTCCTTATTCTGTTTTTTACCACAGTTTCCCCAAAAGAGGACGACTCTTACATTGTTTTCTGCAGCTGAAGAGGATTAAATGACCCCAAAATCCCCAGAAAAGAGCATTTGAAAAGATGAAGCACTGCAGGAACTTCACCGCTGTTCAAGTGACTTCTCTTCAAATTCATTCTGTTCTGCACCACAGGTAACCCCGGACCCGACCTGGACCGTTGGGCTTTAGACAGCCTGGTGCTCACATCATGTTCGAACCAGGGCTGTCGAAGTTAACGCGTTAACTCAAACTCTTTTTAACGGCACTAAGTTTTTAAACATGAGATTAACACACAGTCTGTGTCTTGCTGGCTTCCGAAGTTTCAGGAAGTGGCGCTAAAATAACACTGCAAACGGTTACAAAGCAGAAATTGATACAGAAAAGGGACTTTGAAATGTAAAGTTTAGCTTTAAAGTTTTGGCCGATGGTTCTCTGGACAAAACAAAAGTGATTTGTATTTCCACCGTAGCTCGTCCAGGCTTAAACACCACATGATGGCCAAGCACACTTCTGCTGCAGAGAGCCCTCCTCCTCCTCGCCAAAGACAGACTGTGCTGGAAGTTTTACATAAATAGCTTTTTATTTGTTAACCTTAATGGTTTGGATCATTGGTTTGAAAATACCTCAAGGGCTGAGTTTTGTTTTTGTTTGGTTTTTTTTGAGAGTATCTGGACAGTATGAGTACCTAATCATTTTGGAATGTTCCAATGAAAATAAAAATAGAATATTTCCACAAAGGAATTATTA
>JAQNCA010000014.1:2488041-2499453 GCA_029783725.1 Acanthurus tractus
TGAGATATTGGAAGTTTTATTTTGGAGAAGAACATTTTACAGGAACAACGTTTACTTTTATTACACACACACACACATAAATATATATATATATATAAATAAAGTTAATTTGCAGATATCCAATTGAAATACAAACTACGATGATGATATGAAGTAGTGTAATGTTCCTTTAATTTAAGTTACGCAGAAATAACCCCTAAAAACCACAAAATCATGTAACATAGTCGTAACATTCACCCACAACATTTTTTACCTGAAAACACAAACAAACTTAACAAACATTAGCAAATTGATGTTTAAAAAGTGTAAAACATGATAACAATTAAACTTCGTGTAAAGTCACATGTTGTAGGTTTCACACAAAAAAAATCTATTTTGCACTTAAAGACAAATTATCTGACTTTTTGATCACTTTGAAGCTTTATAAACATAATCTTTAAAAAGTCGATCAAGAAAAATTGGGTTAGCAGGTTCATATTTTACAATCAGCAGCTTTTGAGCAACTTTATCATCAGAGTTCAGTTTATAAATCCTAAATCCAAAGTTCTTTTCTTTAAGCTCTGTTTTGGTCTCCACCAGCTCCTGAGAAAAGTAAATCTGTTCACTGCGTTCACCATCTGTAGCACCAGGTAGGAAGTTTGAAGTGACATTTTGAAATGTTGCTTAAAAGGGTAACAGTTTTTATGTATGAGGCGTGTTTTTAAAACTTTTCGGGGTGAATAAACTTTGGTTAACTGTAGTTTCATCAGAAGGCGGCTGCACTGGAGACATTATGAATGATTTGTAATAAACAGAGCGGAAGAAGTTTCACAAACTGGAAACGAAACCAGTTGTTTGTCGACCCTAATTAACCTCAAAGAGGGAAAAGAAGAAATAAAACCAGTCGTCTTTACCATCAACGAGAGTCTGTGTGTGTTATTATATTCAGGAATATGCTGACAATGTAAAAAGCTTCTTCTTTGTCTTCTTCTTCTTCTGACTGTCTGCTGTTAAACTTATGTCTTAAACAGCAGAACGATGAACTAAACTCTCTGTAAAGCTCTATTTTAATGTAATTCATCTAATACAGTCTTACAAACCATTGCTTACAGTTGTTTTAACGGTGAACAGTGTTTAGAGGAACATTCAACGGTTTTGGATTGTTTCTAAAACAAGAAAAAACCTGCGTGACTCCTGATCTGTGAGGGTCTGTTCAGTTACCTTCAGTGATGTCTCAACACGTTCAGTTTGCTGCCAGAAACACCCAAAAATTCAAGGAATTGCTCAAGGAGGCTGGTATTGAAATTTCCTTGTTGCTGGAGGATAAATATTTGAATAGCATTTGCATGTGAGTGGAGGTCAACCTGCAGCCACCGTCATGGTTTTTTTTTGTTTTCTTTTTTTTGCATCCGGGCTATGAGGCAACCGAGGCGTTTGGGAACATTCCTGTCAGGGCAGCGCTTATCTCTTCTGTCGCTTATCTGCTGCCGGTGCTGACAGGAGGGAGGAGCCCGGTCTGTTGACACTGTCCTCTGTTCAGTGAAACCATTGGGATCAGAAAATCACTGTCATAACTTCAGTCCTGCACACCTGCTTTGAAGGAACTGATGCAGAAACTTCACTGAGAAACCATGAGGAAGCAATCGCCCCAAAATTTATTGCTTAAGTTTAACAATAGATGTTTTTTTTTCCTTTGTACATCTGCACAAACTGGTTTTGTTGCATTAAAGACATTTACTGAGATTGTAACGACTGCTGACTCTCTGCTGCTAAACTTTTGAAGGTCTTGTTGTTGGTTTGTCTTTAAATTCCTTCGTTATGAGGCATTTTGTGCATACTTACTGCAGCGGTGGGGATGTCACATGCAATCACTGAAATCCTACATTTCCCATCATTCTCTGTGGTTTATATAAAATTTCATCAGTGAATCTATACAAACAGTTTTTCTATCCTGGCGAGAGAGTTCAGTGAGGATCATCTCCCATTCATTTGAATAGAGCCTGATCTTATTAGCCTGAAATAACTGGAGGTCTTACCAAGATGGCCGCAGAGTGGCGGGACCTAGCTAAGGGAACTTTGGTGTATATTTGGTTGCTTGAGAGAAGCAATCTTTCTTTCTTTCATTCTTAGCATCTTTCCTACAAGATTGGAGATTTTGAATCCAGAAATGATCAAAAAGTCGAGGTGCTCCGAAAGAAATATGCTGATTTCAGTGCTTTTTTGCTTTAGCCACATATGCTCTCAGAGAACAATTGCAAGAAGATGCCAAGAAAAGATATTACGCAGCATTACAAGTCATTTGTTTCGCAATCCAGACGAATCTGCAACATCGTTTTCTAAATAAAAGCCTCCTGTTTGCACACTTCTGCTGCATCATTAAACATGAAACGTGCTCTTAGCTGAGGGATTGCACTCCAACGTTTTGTCGACACTCAGCTCATCTTTCTGCGAAGGATGGATGCCTTTACTGTAAATAGCTTCGAGTTATACACGGAGCTGAAATGTTCTGTTGAATTTCACTCGACTGTTTCCTTTCTAACGGCTGCTGAAGTATTTCTTCAGTAACAGGTCTGGGCAGAAAATATTCCACCAGCCTGCATTAAGAGTTAACATTGGATTTAAAGTTTAGCTAGAGGGTGTTTCCTGGCAGTAGGTGGTTAATTCAAATTAGTTTTGTTTATGAAGCAACTGATCATACTGATGGGATTTTACCCGCCTACATTGTTACACAGAAAAAAAAAAACACAAAAAACACACACACAGTATGAGAGTGTGATTGAGAACAAGGATAAGAACCCATGAAACCGGTTCAAAAATAGATCCAAGCCCCAAATCAGCAGCAGAAATCTGGGTGGAAAAAGATAAAAAACACTAAAATGAGCAACTTTTTTGTCTTTTAAGAAAGTAAAATTTCTTTCTCGATTGATCTAAAAATTTCTTGAAGTTCTACGTTTCAACATTTTCTGTTATTTTTCACTACAAATCCAAGAAAAAACACTTAATCGGGGAAAAAAAATTTGCAACAATCAGCATTGTTTGAATTCAAATAATCGACAAACCAATCAGTCACTGCACTGCTCACACACGGAGGAATCTGATTGGACGACAGATAAACTGGGTTCCACAGGCTGTGAAGCTGCACCAGAGACCACCAGTGACTTTCACAATAAATGTGCTCCAGTTTTAACTCAGACAAACGCTGTCAATGATTAAACTCAGTCCAGAGACTCACAGTCACTTTGTGACTCGACCCGCCGACTCGCTGCTCATTTCTGTGAGACTTAATGACTCAAACGCACAAAGACATTCAGAAGCTGCTTTCAGCCTTGCAGTAAAAAAGAAACTAAAGAGAGTCGTCATTAACCTCTGCTTCCCATTCACATGGATATTTATGGGACAACCACAGAGCAACGCTTTGCATAAAGACAAGCTGAACCCAGATCAGCAGCAGATCCAGGAGGTTTAAAAACCACTTTAAACATTTTTGCTGCTCGCAGATTGTTTCCCTGATCCCGAACAACCAATGATGTAATTGGTGAAATTTAACTGTGATGCATTCACGCGACTCCGAATTTACGATCCCGTGTGCGCCGGATGTTTTTTGATGTTTTTTGTGTGACATTTCTATATAATATCTTTATAAAACATGAGCCTACAGTGCAAAATAAAGTAATCAAACTGGTTAAAAAGAGCGTATTTTCTTAGTTTAAAGCAAACTTGTGTGCAAAAAGGAACATCTACTGCACAAAAATGAAAGAAGCCATGAGGCTTTGAATGCATTTTGTTGGAATCCAACTAAGTAACTGAGGTTTAGTTTATTCTTGACCTTTAAACATTAAAAAAAAGATCCTTCACAGCGAAAAAGAGTCTTTAAACATGAACTCCTGTAATAAAACATAACAGTGGAAACAATGACAACCCCAAGTAACTTCAAATCTACAGTAACTTGAATCTATTTGTTTCAGCACAGCGTAGCAGTTTTTTTGGCCAAAAGTTTTAATACTTCTAACACAATGTCCCATTCGTCTCTTATTATCCTGCGTTACTCTTTCCATCAGCTCACTCTTTCCTGCTGAGTTTCCTGCTTTTTTTCCCCCTTCTTCTTTCCGAACACTGAGTCTGAAAAAGCTGCTCATTATAAAAAGAAATCCACAAGTCTGGGCTGCATGTATTTAATTTTATCTTATTTTTTACAACTAACAAAGACATGAAGAAATGTGGGTAGAAATGATGGGAAATTTTGTTTTGTGGTTAGAAAAAACCACTCACAAAGATACAAAATAAAGGTCAGTGAAAGAATTTGCTCATATTATTTTGTAATAACTGTGTTTCATGTAGCAGATGTGTGCAGTGTAAGCACAACTGCATTTCCAGCCTCTGAAAACATCAGAGAGCTTTCAGGTTACTTTTTTAATATCTGCTGTGAGTCAATTAGTTTCTGAATGACTGAAGGTGTGACATTTGTGAGTAAAGTGATATCGGTGTCGGCTTAGCAAAGACAAGTGTCCACTGTAGACGAATGAGTCACTGCATGCTAACCAACTCTACGTGGAGGCCGACAGAGAGTGTAAACAAGGGTAAACTAAGGACAAGAACTGCACCCACAAACACACACACATGTGCGCACACATGCACACACACACAACCACAGGTACTGTTTTTAATGTTCGCAGCAAAGGAAAACTTTTCTTAAAGGCACAGTGTGTCTTTTCTGCCACTAGAGGACTCTAGATCAAACAAAGGAAAAATGGAGGACGTAGTTTGATGACGTCGTTCGATTGCAGCATGGGATCATGGGATATGTTTGTGTCATTGTGAACGCAGCCACAGCTGCAGATGAAAATCTTAACGACTGACAGGCGAATTATCTGTTCTAAGTTTTATTTACCTTACGTCACGTTTGCTGACTTCCTTCCTCACTCCTACTGGTGTTACTATGGAAGTTAGCGACAAAACGAAACACAGCGTCACATTGAATAACATGGCAGATTGAAAACATACGGGATTGAGTAAGCACCTCGAAAATTTTATTTAACAAAGCTAAAATGTTTTTGGGTTTTTTTGACATTTTATTGAGAAAATGTTAAAGATTAAAGGGTTAAAGCTACCTGTTGACCAGATATTAAAGATAAAATCAAACACTTTCCTAGAAATTCACCATTTTTTTCCATCATACATCAACACCACCAACTTCCTGTTTGAGCCACGAACGAATCCAGATGTTCCTTGAAAACCAGGTAGATCACAAATTGGCACAAACAGCACAGGCTGATGAAATCTGACAGTTTTATTAATTAAAGTATACAGGGATGTAATAGTGATCGTATCTTCGTATCTGTGACTGAACAAATTAGTGTCGTAGAAAGGAAAACCACAAAACATGAAAAAAGAAAAAAGCCACACAGCTGCTGATCACAGTTTGTTAAACTTAAACCCACTTTCTATTACAATAAAAACACACATCTTGGCTGCTTTTTATTGCATCTATGTCCGTTTATCTTTCGGACATTTTGCAGAATGTCATAAGAATGAAATTAGACTCTCAGTTTTTTTAGTTTTTACTTTTTCCCCCACACTTCCTTTCAATGCAGAGAACTGTGGTCTCACTGACAGTTTTTTGTGTTAAGTTTTGTGTGTGTGAGTCAGTGAGGGTATTGTTGTCCTACGTACGCACATGTATATATATGAATATATGTACATAAATATATATACGTTCACCTTCACACACACAGGTACGCTGTTGTCTGTGGTTTCCTGTTTCTTGCTGCACTTCAGTTGTTGTTCATCAGTCTTTCTCTCACCTTCTCCCTTTGTGTAGTTTTTACAGAAACGTGAAAACGAACAACATATTTATTTCCACATTTTTTTTTATCAACTGTAGGTCATTTCTGAGGATCTAACATTTTCCCACTGATGGGCATCTGCTGCAATCCAGTGAATCAGAAAGTAAAGTTTTGACATGGATCATTGATTACATAAAATAAAATAAAATCAAGAAATCACTTGGAAATAGACCAAAAAAACCCCAAAAAACCTCCCACTTAGTTTCTCGGGTCACTTTCCACACAAAACTAGAGTCGATGCAGGTGTTACCGTGGAGCTCCCATTAAAAAAACAGTCACCATACGTATGTTCCAGGGGGAAAATGTCACCTCAAAAAACCCCAAAGACGAACCCATGAACAACATGCAGATGAGGAAGTGGGTGTTTTGCAGAACAGAATCTCTTTGTGACGCTGTGGTTGTTATTTTTTTTTTTGTTGTCACATTATTTAAAAAAAGATCCGCTGTAACCCCCCCCCCCCACTCACACACACACACATTATCATTGTTGTTTACTGTTAATCTCTCTGATCAGCAGCCGCAAAATAAAACAGCTGACAGGTTTGTAGAGTAATGTGGCCATAAAAAGATTTCTGTGAGATATGAAACAAATAATGAGATATCAAAATTTTTATATTATCTCATATTATTTGAGTCTTTTAGTTGTTTAATTTCCCTGCAAAGTAAAAACCATAAACAACAAACTGACCTGTGCTAAGTAGCATTAGCATCACTTAGCGTTAGCAATCCACGCACATTATTTTTCCCTTTCTGTGGGCTTTTATTGAAAATGCTTAACTGATTGACTTATATCGCAGGTGCCTGATGCTTTCACTGACCTTGGAAAACCCAGTTTTTCTTTTTGAGCATCTGCAACCCGGAAAAGCCGGCAGAACAGTGTAAGCTTACCTTATTTTTATTATTACAGCAACTTAAATATTTATAATCATCTTTATTTCACCGTGTGCTCTTTCAAAATTATCTTACTATTTAAAGGTTTTTATATTTTGCTACTCTTTTAATTTTTTGCTTTTATTATAATAATTTTGTGTTTCTCTGTGTCTAGGTGGTTTTGTCAGTTATTTTGTAAACAAAGTGTCTACCTCGATATATATTTTTCTGGGCTAAAATGAATGTTGGAGAATAAAGTTTAAAGAAATGCATCATGCTGCTTCTTTTACATTACACGTAATTACACGTTGTCATTGTTCATCCTCTCATGTTAGTTATTAAATAATTGCTTGGCGAAGTTCAACGAGTCGACATAATCTCCCCTGTTCTATTAGAAATGTTTCTTCAATCTAATCACACACAAAAAGGAGAAAACAGTTATAAATGTTTACTTTTAGGATCTACCTGCGGTTTCTCGATGTTGCGATGTGTTGTGCGAAATAGACTTCTAAGGTGTCACTTTGTTCAAATTGCTCAGAGGATCGTTGCCAATATCCGACGCAACCTGTGACGTGTCGCTTTAAATCTCATGATAACGTCTTCAGTCATGGCCAGATTCATGAAAGCTGATAATACAAGGATTATTTTAACTTCAACGATGCTAGTTTCTGATGTTGAGATTATGATAATTCTCAGACAAGTCCTCAGGTCAAACAAAACAATGTGTTGATTGTCCATGAGTCCAAAATAAACCTTAATTATAATGGTACACCAGGACGTCAAGGTTTTGGTTGGGTATTGTTGATGCTAATGGTTTTCTAGCAGAAACTGACATGTAATCTGCAAAAACAAATCTGCAGAGATGCATCCCTGAGGTCACCATAACAGAAACTCATCATCTCTGAGACAAGAGGAAAGACAGCCTGTAAAATATAAGAGCTAGACTCAGGACGACTCCTGATTAACGTCCGATCGCAGGAAAATGAAGTGGACAAGATGGGACTTAACTGGTCAAATACGTCATGGAAGAGAGTCGTCGCCACCTCAGCATCCCAGATTATGTTGTTGCGCTTTACAGGAGGAGTGTGTTCAGAGCCGAGGAGGCAAATCAAGTCAACAGCTGATGGACGGAGTTTCTTCAAAGTCCTACTTTTAATCTGAAGATGTCGACCGTGTAATAATGACTGTTAACAGTCTTACAAAGTTAGAGTTATTTCTTATGTGCACATGTGTAAACATAAGAAATAATTGTTCATATTAGTCTATTCTATTGCATCATTTGAAGATCCACAAACTTTACTCTCCTTTACTCTCGTTTCGTTCTCTCTGTTGCACAAGGATTAACAAATTACCTTTTTTTTTAATCCACCTTTCACCTCGTAGCAGTGACATGAAGCGACAGCAGAAGTCTTTTTCATTATGCACAACATTTACTGAGAAGGGGATGTGAGACTGGAGATTTCATCTCCTTGGGTGTTTCTGGTCAATAAGGTTGCTACTGATGTACAAGCAGCTGAAATTTTACTCTGACAATAAAAATAACTGCAGTGTGTTTCCAGCCAGGGCGGGGGCAAGGGGGGGGGGTTTGAGGAGAAACTGAAAGTGTGTGTTGAGTCATCAGAGAGAGGGAGATAATATGTGTGTGAGAGTGTGTGATGAAAGAGGAAGTATTTAGCCCCCAGCTCAGTATTTGGAGCATTGTGTGTGTGTGAGTTGCAGGAAAGGGGGGTAAAATTGCCACATTGCTGCAACTGAACCATCTGTCAATAAACTGTATTTAAGAAAAGCTTTGTAAAAGAGCATCAAAAGCAGTTTTACAGAAAGACACAATAGGACATTTGTGAAAAACAAAGAAACACAGGAAGGATTTGTTTCAAGTAGATTTGAGAGATTTATTTAGTTTTATCAATAAAATCCTCCGAACTTCACTGAAACCGTCAGCTGTTTCTGTTGTTGCAGAACAAAGACCATCTGCCTGCAAACAGCAGAAAATGAAGCGTTATTATCACTTGACAAAAAGGGAAAACAAGATAATCAGTTTAAATGCTGCTTAAATGTCATGCTGATGACAATGACGGTTTGTTTCCAAATCAGAAACGGTTTTCCTCCTGCATCTGTTCAGCTTTCAGCGGAAAGAAAAGAAAAGGATGAAAAATATAATAAACTTATTACTCCTCTTCCTCAGTGAGTAAATCAGCCTTATTACATTTCATAAAGTGCTTCAACAGACTGTTTGGCCATCTCTAAATAACTGTATTCTATATGTCCTCCAAATCTCTGCAGCCACCTAAAAGCAAAATGAAGAAGCAGAAAAATGATTATTATTACTAAAGTTGAAGTGTCTTAATGTGAACATTAGTGGTTTTGTGTTAAACCCCTTGCAAACTGGACCAAATATGCTTCACTAACACCACTAAAACCATTTTCTTTCTCCAATTTCTCCAACCTGAAGTTAACCCTAAACTAAAATGACCCTCCGGTTGTTTATCTGGCTCTGAACAGCAGTGACAGAAACATTAGACCCCAAGTTTCATCAGTTCTGTCCCTTAACTCCAGCAGAACACAACGAAGAATTAAAACGTTATTGCTTTCTAATAAGATTGTGCAACTGCGGTTTTGTTCTTGCGCATTCTGCAGGATGCAACATCCCCGAGACGGTGAGGTTAGCGACCTTGTGAGAGTCATCGGTAAACTCCATGTTCAACGTGTCATTCAGTTAGTGCTGAGCTCGAAAAAAATCCTGAAGACGATATCAAAAAGTAACCGCTGTTAATTTCACTGACCTCATTGCTGCTTTCTACCGTTTCCTGTTTTCGCCGGAGCTGTTGTGGCATCGAAAGTGAAAACACAAGAAGAATAAACACTGGGAAAACCTGTCTGCTGGCGAAAGAGTCTAATAACTATGCATAAAGTCGTTTAAAAACCACACATATATGCACTAAATTTGGTCTTTATATGACGTGACAGACTTTTTCTATCCTGTTGGGGGTCCCAGGTAAAAGACAATTACTAATAACCCCCACAATCTCTGTCATGCACTGTGTTATTGCCCTTCTTCCTCTGCATTCCCATCAAAAAAGGTTAAAATCCTTTTCTGTTTGCTTTAAAACTGACCATTACATCCGTGATGGAATGATAGTTTTGACGTTGCACTTATGTGATGAAATTCCCAAACATTTACCAAAAAGAGTCACTGTCATAAACACAGTCCTGAATCCTGAATTTGGCTCTAACATGATATCAGGGCAGCACTTTGGACTGTCAGCGTGCGATAAATAAACATTTTCTGCAGCTGCTTCCCGCTGAAAAACAATTATCTTCGCTGGAAGGCTTTTACTTTGAAGCAGCTGCAGGAAGTGTTGGATTTACACTAAAAGAGTGTTTCCATCACAAAGTCATGAATGAACCTTATTCATAAACCCTTTCATACAATTTTAGCTCAGAGTGCCTTAAATTAAAGGGTTAGTTCATCCAAATCACAACTATATACTGTGCATTTCCACTTGTCTTCTGCTGGAAGTTCTGATTTTTAGTAAAATGAAGGCAAGCAGGGTTCATTGTCGGTCTGAGTTTGGATTAGTGCACAGATTCAGTGTCGGGCTGAAAGTTTTGTGGTTTTATTTTGCTAAATGTTATCTTTTATCGGCTCGGTTTTTGCATTCAGACAAAAAAATGGCTAAAGATCTGTCGGGAAAAACCCAGCTGAGCTTTCAACTTCGGTTATGACAGTCAAAGGTTTAGCTACACTGCTGACTGTCCAACATCATGAGTAAATGGACGAAATGTCACCTTCAGAACTTTTAACTAGTTTTTAAAATTGTTTTTCAAATATTAATTGCAAAAATAAAAAACACTGAATTCTCAATTTAAGTTTGTAAGTTATCTGTTTTTCTCCATCGTTAGTATCAGGAATCAAACCGGCAACTCTTTGGTTATTGTTCAGTTTGTGCATCTTAAGCTCAACCCACCATAATTACCTGAAAACACATGCAAATAGATAAAACTCAAGCAAATAAAGACAATTAAACTGTTCGTCACTTGCAGACAGCCTCTTCAGTGACTTCGCAGCTTCTCCGAACTCTGCGCATCACTTTTTATTTGTTCCTGGAAAGGTTTTTCACGTATCTCTTCTTTCGCAGCGTGTTCGCGTCTTCGTGTTGTGAACTTCTACAAAATGTTTGTGTTGTTGTTCGTTGAAAATGTTCTTTAATTAAATGCATTTGTTTATTTGTTGGTATTTTCTTTAGTCACTTCAGATCAACTCTGACTCAGAGGAATATTTCTACGACTAAAAATGCAAAAACTGATGTGACTCTGATGTTGGTTATTGATCTAGTGTGTAGTGTGTATTGTGTATTTGTGTGTGTTTGTTTGTGTGTGTTGTTCAGTTTTGGGCTTTCTGTGGAGGAAACTTTGTGGTCTGGTTTTGTGATGACGTTTGAGGGGCTGAACAGAACTGAGTGGGTTTAAACTGAGGATGACTGAAACCCAGTGGACCTGAAAACACACACACACACACACACTTCATCTGCCTCTATACGCTCCACCTCCCACCACCACGAACACTACGAGCACTCAGAGAAAGTTCCCCTTGCTGTATTTCCAAGTACGCTGGGCTCATTCAGTGACTCACCGACCGGGTGAAGAAAACCAAACAAGCGTGAGTTCAGGACTGACTCAGATTTTTCAGTTCCCAGCCTCGCTGCTGCTGCTGCTGCTG
>JAQNCA010000014.1:2609525-2624391 GCA_029783725.1 Acanthurus tractus
CCCCCCCCCCCCCGGTCCGCGCGATAAATTGTCAAGCGTTGACCGGTCCGCGGTGATAAAAAGGTTGGGGACCACTGTTCTAGAGGGGTTTTTTTTGTTTTATTTAAAAAAAAAAAAGTGTTATTCTATAGACACGTAGCAAATGATCAAAGCCGGAGTCCAACTCCTGCGGAGAACGAAGCTTCCGGACACTCGTGCAATGAGAAACATTAAATAAATTGCTATTGAATGCATTATTTCTTTTATTGTGTCGTTTTTTCTGTAATTAATTTATCATAATTCATGTGATAAAGTCCCACATCTATAAGAAACTTTATCTAGGGTTTTTTTTTTTTTTTTACTGCAGCACCACAAAAAAAGCAACATAAAAATAAGATTAAAAAGTAAATACCGCCACCTTCGGCTGACTTTTACCCAGCTGTCATTTAAATCACAATAACAAACAACCATCGGCGGGTTTCGGGCTGAGGAGGAAAGTTCAGCCTCCCTCAGTGCATCTTTATACTTTCACCGATGAAATCACTGTGACAAGGGCGACTGCCGCCATCGTCTCTTATCAGACAGCTTTCACCTGCATCTTTGATCCTCGAACTAACGCCACTGATGATGCGTTCAAAGAAACAGCCTCCTTTACATGTTTGAATAAACACTTGACTCTCAGGAGGGAGGAAGTCGAGGTGGATGGATGGAAGAATTAAAAAACATTGGTCTTCTGCACCGAAAACTGTTGTCCCTTTTCTATTTCACGAGCGAATGACATCAGCAATGTCAGATCAAGAGACATTTCCGTTATTTTTGAAGAGGAAATAAACAAATTGACATGTTTTGTCGTTTGAGAATTGCATCACACCGAGGCGTGATATCAGTGTTTTCATAAATGTGCTGTGATTCAGCAGAGACGCTGCAGATTCTCGCCTCTTAGCATCATAAAAGCATCCACACTATGTACTAATCTGCTTTGCTGGCTCGACGGAACTGCAGATGAAAGTAATGCATGTGCAGATGAGATGAATTCCTCCCTCAGGAATCATTAAGCCCAAACACTTTGCAAAGCAATAATTGACGTGTGGTTTGATGTTCCTAATTTAAAGCTCCGACGTGTCGACGCTGCAGGCGGCGGACTGAAGCGTCAGCAGCTCCGGCATTTTTCCACAAACCACAGTTATTAAATCACGTGTCTTCTCCCGTGGATAATTTATTAAATCGTATTTTACTTTTATAACATCATTATGTTTTTGCACTGAAGTCTCTTTTTTTTCCCTGTATTTGAAAGTCAAACAGTAAATTAACAAATAAATATTTATAGTTTGTGCTGATGTATTCAGATATTGTACAGATGGCTCCAAACAGGGAGAAGCAGATGGATGTTTATATGCAAGATTATTTGCTGTTTTGACTTTATTAAAAGCTCTTTTAAGACTTCTCATCCCAGTTAGCCTATACATGCAGTGTTTGTTGGCAAATGAAGACTCTTTAAGATGGTTAAAGGCTTTGGAAACAAATAACTTTGAGGAAACACAGAAGGTGGATGAAAATCATTGAGAAAAGGTCAATTAGTTCATGAATGTGGTTCAAGGTGATGAAAAAGAAAGTTAAAGTGAAAAACTGTGAAGTAAAGTGAACTGCGAGTGGAGTTTATTGTTAAAATAGATAATTTTTGCTCAAACTGTGAGACTTTTTGGATGCAAAAGACTATTTTTCTAATTTCAAAGTGAACTAAAGACAGTAAAAGACAGGCTTCTTCATGTTTTGTATTGAACTAACATGTTTCTTTCTTCTTAAACATTTTGCTTTGTGAATAAATCAACCCTGTCAGCATCACAGTACTTGTTTAGGTTTTATTCATTATGTTCTTCAGTTTATGTTCAGTTTACGTTCAGATATGTTCCACAGTTTCCTTCACTCATGTCGGATCGCTGAAGCAGCTCCATCGTCCAATGCGATTGGTCGCCTCGTTTTTGGAGTTGCATGTCTGCGGGCTGGATTCTCTGTTTTATAACAGCTGCGATGACTCATTGGTCCTGTAATATTTGACAGTTTGTCAGTGTGATTTGTTAAGAAGAGAAATGAAAACATGTCAAACTGCTGGATGTAAACAACTCGTGTAGTTAAATTATGCAAGAAGTTCACTGTGTGAGGACACTGAGGTTTTCTTAAAAGTTAACTTTTTAAATGGTAATGAAGTCTGATGGAATAAACTAGAAAAATATTCTTACTGGACTATTTAGCTTTTCTATCTGCAGTTAAGGACAGAAGACACACACACACTAGTAACTGTGTCTCTGTCACACATACTAACATGCAAACATAATTCACCTGCTTCCTTCATTAATCCTCCCATCAAGACACACACACACACACACACTCACACGCACACACACACAGCTGGTGCTGGAGTTGTGTGTGTCGGCTGTATTGAAGTCTGGGGTTGTTGAGTGGTCCCTCAGGACTACTCCATTACACTGTCTGCTAGCAATTAGCACCCGTGCTAACGACAAGACAGTGACTGATGGTGCTCACACACACACACACACACATGCACACACACTCACACACATACACACACCAGAAGTACTTCATTATTCTGCATACTGGCAATTAGCATCAGTGCGTACGACAGCAAAATGATAGAGTGTGCACACACCCACGCGCACACACAGACACACACACACTAGCAAACTACTTCATTATTCTCTCTGTTAGCAATTAGCATTGGCAGTAATGACAGTAAATGCTCTCTCTCACACACACACACACACACACACACACACACACACACAGCCCTGCTCAGAACTTAAAAGTTGAACACAGCCACTAAAACTGTTTGAGTCAATGAGCGAAGCAAAGCTTGAAAATCTGACTGCAGACGATTCCTGCTCGGTTTCAGTGTTAAAGGGAATGAACTACAATAAGTTCTTTAAGAGTTTGAAATACAAGGAAGAATAAGATCAGCAGAGGAATGAGAGGATTGATTTTAATTTAATTTACACCTGAAAGGGCCAGTGAGTCTTCAATCGTGACCAATAAAGAAGCTCTTTTGCAATAAATCTCAGTTTATATTGCACTATTCATTAATAACCTGTAAAGAATGAGAAGGAGAGCTTAACATCCTAGTCTATCTGCATATGTACTGTGATGTTCACTGGTATTTATATTATCTGTAACTTTCTTATTTCTGTTTGACCTCCTTCAGTCTGCAATGTTGGTTTATTCTAAATTAAAAGAACAAATTTGTAATAAATACATTGAACTGGTTTAAATTTGTAAGTGTTTGTAGGTTTTTACTCCAACTCCCCTGAAAAAACAGCAACTGAAATGAAGAAAATACTATATTATTCTTAAATTTATTTTATATTTCTGGGTGAAATTGTCTCAAAAAGATATTTAAAAAGGAATTTCAGAGACAATAGAAATGCAAAGCTTTCAATTCTCATCAGGAGTCATTAATAAAACCATCAAAAACATCATGTTTAATTAGGGAAGCAGTTTAAAAACACACAAACAAAGCAATCATTTACTGAACAGCGCTTTCAGAAACTGAGTTCAATTAGCTGATAAACAGTCTGGTCAGCGTGTCAGGATTCAAAACATGTTATTAAACCATTAATCAAACTGCTGCATCATCATCAAACTCAGCAGTTGGCTGATGTTTCTTCAGTGGTGAGAAAACATTAAAAAGGCATCGGAGCAGTTGGAGATATCATACAGAAACTCTAAAAAATATTTAATATTTAGATTTCCTTACATGTGCATAAAACCACATGACTCACACAAACATAAGTCACATCATTGGTTAATGGTCCCTTGTCAATTTGGCATCAACAAAATATTTAAACATAAACTGTATTTGGTTTCATTTCGAAGCCAGAAGCCGTAACTCGTTACCAACTTCCTTTATCGTTTATCGTTCTGTCTTAGTTGGAGACGACTGATGAAACTAAATGTTCTGACTGGTGAATCAGATAAACAGCCAATCAAATTAAACTTATACACAATAATTCACCGTCCGTAGTGTTTGTAAGAGTAGTTTTGGGGTTTTATTGTAACCTGGAGACAAAAAAAAGACTGAAAAACACTCACTACAGCTCAGGATGAAAATCTGACTTTTTATTTTTGGCGGCACGAACAGTGAGAGTGACTGAATCTAAATGAGTGCAGGTGTGACAGAATGATCGAAAACCAACCAGATAGATATTCAAAACACAGTGATTTAGCATATTTCATGTAGATGTCTGACTGTAAGAGACTATGCAAGGATGTGAAATATTATTTTTAACTCATTTACCATAAAAAACAGCCAGATACAACAACATTTGATTCAAATTAGCTCAAATATTTAAAAATGGCAAAGTTGTATGATTAAAAGCTCGGATGCTGAGGCCGACGTTTGCTCTCCGAAGTCTAACAGCGAGGATGCAGCTGCTCCTCTTGCTCCATCGCTCAGATACCTGCAACTATTAACTCCCCATTCGGTTCTGTTGCAGGTACATAGTGAACAGTTTGTTCATCGCAGCTTGATTTTTTGAAAAACATCTGCTGAAAATGAGGCTGATTAGACCGAACCGAACAGCAAATGTGCCATAAAACCAAAACTGTGGGACTAAAAAGCTCAGAAGCTGCACAGTTTGTGAGATTTATCTGTGAGTTCATCACTATAATGACCTCTTTTCACATTGAAATGTATTCGTTGATCCATTTTTTAGAAGATTAGTTACGATTCTGAGTGATAGACTGGATTTATTTGTCATAAATCAGTGCACAAACACACAGTGACAACAAATGTGGCCATTAAATGGAGGAATTCTGCATTGACTGTGCAGCACACACACACATATAAACATAAACACACATACTTGTACATACACACACTCTACATTCAGATGTATGAATAGCACACACACAGACATGACTATTGAAATGATATAAGTGCACACACAGAAGCTGATCAATACTTTCTGATTGAGAAGGGGCCATTGAGAGTTCTTCTCTGCAAAGCAAATGAGGTTAACTAAGTCTCTGACAAATAGACTGATCACTCTGCGTGTGTGTGTGAGAATGTGTGTGTGTATGTCGAGTGTGTGTGTGTGTGTGTGTGTACTCCATCACCTTGACTCTAATTGCAGGAAGACAGTGTAATAGAGTTCTTGTATGTGTATGTGTTAAGATGAATTGCCTCCACTTTCCCTTTCATCAATGTTTCTCTATGTGTGTGTGTGTGTGTGTGTGTGTGTGTGTGTGTGGGTGTGTGTGTGTGACATTCCTCTCAGCATTTCAATTACTGCAGGGCTGAATCACTGCATGTAAACACATCAGCAGACAATTGTTAAAGTGATTCTCCACATCAGATCCGTCTTGTTATGAAACACTCTTCACCTGCAAACTTTTTCAGAGTGTCAGTTTTCTCTTTTTTCTGAGTGTGTTCAGGCAGAAACCTGATAGTTTGCCAAAAGAGGGACTTTAGTTATTTTAATAATTTGTCATTCTGTCAGTTAACAGTCTGCACATGGGGACAAATTGTGCACATCCCTGACACAAGCACCCCTGACCGGACCTCTTCAGTTTTGGAGACTGGTGGCTTATTTCACTGCAAAAAACTGCTGTTTGGTCGCTGAGTTCACGTCACCACTGATGATCCTCAGCGTGAAGTTTAATCCTTCCTGGACTTGTTGATGGAGATCCTCCAGACTCCAACACGGTGCTGCTTTTGCTCTGGAGTCAGAAAATCGCCAATGTGCATCACATAAACCTGCGTAACCCAAGTGCCGATGATTGTCAAGCGACATAACTCTACTCACAAATGTTACATGTGGATGTTTGTGAGTGTGTGTATTGTTTGCATATAAATGTATATTTATATTTATATGAAAGGAGTCGGGGTCTTTTCATGAAATGTTGTGAATTTATCATTTATAATTCGAATCTTACACCTTTCACTTGCTACATGCACTGAATTGTGCAAAGGTCCGTTTGTGCACAACAGGAAGTTTTTTGCTCACACCTCAAAACAAACTGTGGTTCCTGCTCTTCTATTGGTCGAACTGATGGACCATGCTCACTTCCTGAATACTTTGTTGCATAACTACAGCATACTGATTAGGCTGAATTTATACGACTCAAAGCGGTAAGCTTTTACTCTCAAATGTTGATAGTTTCTCTCTATTTTTAATTAAATGTGTGACGTTAATCTTATGTTAAATATCCACTTGGTTGTGCTTTGTGTTGTTTGTGGGAAGTGCAATAAATGAGCAAGACTCATTGTGTCTCTACCTAATGTACGGTTGGTTGTCGCTAATGTATTTAAACAATAAAAGGTAAATAAAGGTCTTAAATAACACTTTTCACAGTAAAATTGAAACACATAAGCTCAATCAGCCTCCCTCCTCTCTAAACACACATCCAGCCATTGTATCGGTGTCAGCTCATCACAGCCTGATTACATGGTGCTAATGAACCTCTGGTCTGAATGGAGACTAATTGTAGTGGCCTGTTTTTTGTTGTGCAAATCTTGTGGTTAAGAGTTTGTTTGGGTGGATATGAGGCTTTCATGAATTAATAATGAGTAATTGTGATTTGATGCTTTGGTAAACACAGGCCAAAGAAATGATTAGAAATGTGTTCGCTCACTGCAGATCCTGCATTAAAGTGGCATTAATATTACTTTATATGGCCAGTTTTAGTTCTTTTAAATGTAAAGGAGCATCAGATGAACTGCATCAATGACAGTATGTTTGCAGTGTTATTGAAACTGATCAACATATGATGCAGACACAATATTTTGCTAGTTTTCTGTCGGTATATTGACTTCTTATCAGGAAAAAAGATTCAAACACAGTTTGAATGCCAGAATGATATCCTGTTGGGAGGATCGACACATCCATTCTCTCGAGCGTTTGAGTCACAAGGCTAAGCCTCAGATTTTCTAAAATATTAATTTCCTGGTGATCTTTGAAAAAAAGAAAAACATAAAAGGACATTTAACAACAGTTGCAAAGATATTTATTAGAATTCTCAAACACTCTTCAAACCACTTTGATGAAAAAAATCTTTGACAAAAATATATTTTCAGCCTCTGTCCCAAGTCACTTCACTGTGACAATATAACAGAGAACATCCAGTAGCCTTCCTCTTCAATTGATCCAATAACTTCAGTTCATCGATCCACAGGGGAAGCTTTAAAGCAGAGAGGCCACCTTTGTGTTTGGTTCTGTTAATGACAGATGAAGCTCAGCAGCACTGTACAAGATGTCCAGATGTTTTCGGTTACTCTGCACACACACACACTCACACACACACACACACAGCAGTGAGTGGACGTAGAAAATGTGGTTTATATTGTTAACGTGAGAGCGGACACACTCCGCAGATTTGAGTCTTTCTGTTCTGACCTCAAACCTCCGACGTTTCTCTTCTCGTCTCACGTTTGTCAAAACTGCTCAGCAGGCAAAGAGAAAAAAAAAAATCACAATTACTCTTCTTCTCTGCTTTCAGTGAGCAGCACACGGGCTGTGCATCAGTTTTTGCGGAGTGAAGGAAGGTCAGCTGACCTCCATTATGTTTTCATGTTTTGCTCCGGGCACCTCGATGGAAAATATTCTAACACGCTGCCTCTGTGGGCTCTTCAGTCATTGACAGGGGATAGAGCACGAATGTGTGTGTGTGTGTGTGTTTTCCCCTCAGCCCACTGTGGTGCTGATCACACAGCTAATTGTGATGAAGTGTTAATTAGAATGGATACGTGGACGGATACTGTGGCTCTGTCAGGTTTCAGGCCCGGCTGGTAAACACTCGACTAATCAGACAACAAACTGCTGAATGAGAAGCAGCTCTGAGGCTCAACGGGGACAGAAAACATTCACTTCCTTGTTCTGTTCGAGCTGCGGCACACATTTGCATCAAAACACATGTTTATTAACCAGTCATGGCCGTCCTATCAGAGGCCGGCACTTGATTATTTGAATCAGGATCATCACAAATTAGTTCAAGATCCGCTTTAATCAAACAGCAACGAAGCAGGACAAATCACATCTTGTGTGCAGCTGTTTAACCTCATGGCCTTGTGTTTATAAAAGCAATAAATTAGATTTTTTTACAAAAAAATAGATCATACAGTGATGTTTCTGGCCACTTTTCATCCTTGATGCTGAAGAGGCACAAAGTGGTCAGCACTTATAAAAAGTTTTGCACATACAAGTCGATGCTGACAGCAGCTTTCACCTCCAGCCGCCCACTCAGTTAGTGATTTTTTGTTTTAGATGAAACACTACAATCTTAAACATGTGTACAAAAACCTCCCCGAACACTGTGCCAAAGTGTAGCTTAGTTTCATGAGTGTGCGTGGTTGCAGAAGCTGCACAAACCCTGAGCGACTAAAACTTCTGCAAACTTCTCTGCAAACTTTGGTAGTGAAACAGTGCAGATGCACAGGCCTGATGGCTTTAACAGGGTTTAATGTAAGAAACAGCAAAGAAATTTCTAATAAAATGTCAACTCGATGTTTTACTGGCAGGTTGAATGTTTCTCTTTTTCTTTTATTTCGTGTAATAAACTAAAAACATCCAGATTGTAACTCTAAATACTCAGCAGACAGACGTAAGAGTAAAATTTAAAACTATTCCTTTAATAAATTACAGCAACACTATAAAACTGTTAATCAAAAATTATAATACACATAGATGTCATTATTTTATATTTATCATACAGTTTTACTGTACATATATTGTAGCACATAATTTGACCATGTTGTCCAGCTGTGGTTTGACTTGACTTTGCTGATACATTTCTTTCTGACATTCACATTAAATTGTATCCACAAGGCTGATATGTCTCTTTTCATTGTGCGTCATTCTGTTGCACAATGATGAATAAATTACCTTGTATTTTGAATTATGGAAAAGCTGCCATAAGGTACTTTTCATATTCGAACAATTTTCTCTTTTGCTTCCACCTCTAACAAACCATGTGGGGTTTTTTTTTTTCCCATTCGTGGCTGTTTGTGCGAGTGGGTTTGTGTGGGTGAACAGTGACCACATTAGCACCGAGTCCAGATGGTGTGTTTTCTGTGTGTTCAGCTTTTCTAACCAGCAGGTATGTGTGTGTCCGCATGCGTGTGTGTACATCTAATGTTGTGTGTTTGTGAGAGTAAAAGTTGAGTTCAAACTTAATTTGTTGTTGGTTTGCTTTGCGGTTTTCTTTTACAAATATATTAAAAATCAGAGTGTATATATGAGCAATAACGACATGCACAATGAGACCAAACACTGTATTCTATGCCCCTTGTGCGTGTGTGTGTGTGTTGTTAGAGCCATTACAATGACATATTGATGAACTGGGATCTCACAGGGAAACACCACGAACTGGAGGACAAATTGAATATTGAATATTGATACACACACACACACACACACAAATACACACCAGCCTGTCAAATGTGTCCAGGCCGACGGACAGAAGGACTCCGAAACCCAAACACACAGCGGTGAGTCTCGTGATGTTAAAGTCCAGTGTGACGTCCTGTGGATTGACACAACATGTAAACAAATCCATCAAAGTGTCAGAAGCGAGACGAGGCCTCGAACGCCCCGGAGGGTTAAAAACACTGAAAATAGAGAGAGAGAGAAATCACAAATAAAGGTTTTGCTATGTGTTTTAAAAAACCTATGACTGTGTTCAAAAAAGGCCAAAACTTCAACACTTATGTCTTGATAAGTTGTGTTAGTCAGCAGCTTCAGTGGATCAGCGTTGATCCAGCGGGTTAACCTTAACCACTAATGCAAAAAAATGAATTCTTTTCCGATTTGCGACATCACACACACACACACACACCTACACACACTCAGATGTCAGACACACATTAAAGACCACTGGGACTCCCTTTGTGTCACATTTGCATGTTAACATCTCCACCTCTTTTATCTGTCAAATTAAGCGTTCGGTCCCTGCGGCAGAGTTAATCCTCCGGGACCGAACGCGGCTATCAGACAGTCGAGTTCTGCACTTTAAAAAAAATGTTCATGTCGAACAAGTAATTTCATCTTCAACCAAATTACTTCAGGTGCAAATATGAAGATAAGCAAAGGGAGGATTCACAGAGTCTGACCGAGTCACGGGAAGATAAATAAGAGAGTTAAACACCATTTAAAGCTGCTGTGTGGATCATTTTTTATCCGCAGGTGTATAATTGTCCAATTAGTATTTTGTAATTCAGAACACGACTGGTCTCTTCTGTCTCATTAAAGAGGTGTTGATGCCTCATTTTTCTACGAACTGGAGATCACACCTCTCATAAACACTGACCTTCCTCTCCATCCTCCATCATAACAAAGAAAAACATGTACTTTTGCTTCTTCCACTGCTGATTTTAACTCGTTTCACAGAGCTTTTTGTTATTGATGACCTGTAATAGCTGATCACCTTGAGCCTGTAGTGGCATTCAGCAGCTGCCTGATTAGCCGACAACTTTTGTCCTCTTCTGTCTTTTTTGTGTCTTTCTGCAGAAAAGGAGGCAATTTGGTCTCAAGGCTCACAGTTTCTTGGTCATTTACTTTTGAACAACTCTTTTTGAGCCTTGATAGTAGACAGTCAGACGGATTTCTCAAAACATTTAAAAAGAAAAGTTCTGTTTTCTGAGAAGCTGAAGCTTTTTTGACCTTTGCAAGCGATTAAAAGTCGAAAAGTAAAAAACTGTGTTTTCCAGTCGAGGTCATAAAGTTTCCTCTCACTCGTAGGTGTAGCTTTATAATCATTAACCTAATAATTAACTCTTGGCTCTTAATTTTCGATAAAATATTTGCTGCTTTCTTTGTTTCTTGACGTGATCAGATCTGCTCCTGATAAAGAACAGTTTTATACTCCAACAACAGCAATCAACAGGTGAAGCCTGTTTGCTAATCATCGCCCTCCTGATTGGTTCAGTATTGATTAAAGGTGCAGACTGAATCCCCTGCAAGTAATAAGTTACCATTTACTTGATAAAAAGCGGATGAGTTTAACACAGTGTTCAGTTTCCTTCAGTTTTAAAAGCAGCATTGATGTTGTGTTTGAAACTGACTCCATGTTTCTACAAAGATGAACATATTGATCCGGTGACCCCTGCAGCTTCTTAATGTGCTGCTGACAGGGATTTGGAAACTTGTGTTCAGTTGTGCCATTACTACAAAAAACACATTTATAATGTTGAAAAGCCAGAGGGTTTCTTGTTTTGCCTCTTGTTTGTATCACACGTCATAACTGGTTCTCCTGTTGTTTGCTGAGAACAAGATGCCCAGGAGTCAATTGATCCGACAGGCTGGTAAAAAAACAACAGTTTTTAGATAATCTTGGATATTTTTCATGTAAGTGAAACTAAAGTTAATGCGAGAAGTGTGGATGATAATCCCTCAGCTGTAGAAAAACTGTGAAAAACTACAAAAGTAAGAAAGTATTCTGCATTTAAAGGTCAAGTTACCGAATCTGGAGCTTTCAATCACATCCAACCGTCTCTGTTTTGGGTCGTGTTCTTTTAAAATTTGTCTTCTGCATCAGATTGACAAACATGGGACTGTGAGTCCGGCCGTCTCTCCATCTGACTGCTCATGTTTCTGACCCGTCAACCTCTTTAAACTGCATACATTCTGCCAGGAAGCATCTTTCCTTCCATTCTCTGTCCGTCTTGCTAACAAACAGCTCTGCTGCTTTTGGGCCTGAACTGTGTGGATAATTAGAGGGTCACAAAGGTGAGGACAAATACACTGTTACTCCAGAGACTGCCAGTGTGCCGGATGAATGGCTGGATGGCAGATAGGAGGTTTACTGGAGGCGAGATTTAAAAAAAAAAGAAAGAAAAGAAAAGGGGAAAGGAGAGAGAGGAGGAGAATGGAGAGATTCCTAAAATGTTGGTAGATGAATGGTGGAGTTGATTACACTGAGATATCAAACAGGCAGTGATAACCCTTCAAACTAATCAAATCCACAAGAAAAGGCTTGTGTTGCTGCAGCAAAATAACCTTTTTCACAGGGAAGTCTGAGTTCTTTCTCTTTTTGAAAATGTTGAAACTCCAAAAAAACTCCAATTTCGAAAAATAAAACACTGCTGCTGCTGAATTGGAGGTGGTGATAAACTTTAGAGGAAGCTGCAAGACAGGTAGGTTTTTTCAGTCAAGCTGAAGGCAACAAGACGCCGCTGCTGGTAACCGAAAGTTTGGGAAACTGATTGTCAAAACTGAACGAGCACGACGACAAGAACGAGGAGATTCGGTGGAAAAGAGCGACGAAGGCGCCTGAGGACAAACACATGAGGATTCAGGAGCTGTTTGATTGGTCATCAGAGAACAAACTCCATCTAACAAGCTCCGGAAGACGTGCCTCCACACCGTTCATTTTAAAGAGTTGACAACAAGTCATTAACTCAGTAAACAAAGGCAATGAACCGGGAAATGAAATGGAGCCACTTTCCAATAATACAATAAGGTTTATCATGAATTGTTAGACCAGCGAACAGACACTTTTCATCCTGTGAGTCTGTTTTTAAACTCCAGAGTCTGAATCACGGAGCTGCTGCCGCTGCAGGTTTCTTTTGGTGTTTGAAGCTTCTGAACTTTGTCCTTAACAAGCTGTGGCTGGTTTGCAGCCATCGGTCCCCCAGGGGCCCCATCAGGCCTCGTCTGACAACTGGAGAGCCAGAGATAAACACTGAAAGCCCCACTGAGCCCGTCAGACTGACACCTTTGTCAACGAACTGTCATGTCGTCCATAATCATATGCAGAAATTACAGACGCCACGTTCACACAAACTGCTCGAACCAGTCTCATTTTTAGAGGAACATTAACAGTTTTACACATTTCATTTAGAAACATGTATTTTTTATGGTGCAACCATAATTATTATGAACCCCAATGTGACACACCTGTTCATCTGTGCTTATGATAGTAGATTAAGATGAAGATAAAGATGTTTGCATGCATACAAGGAGGCATGAAAACACAGAAATGCATCAGATATTCCTAAATTGCGTGATTTCTTGAGTAGTAAAAAGTATAATTATAACAATATCCCTCATAATTGAGTTCATTATTTATACTCTGTGAGGAACATGTCAGTTTAAACATGCCACAAAATGACAGCACAAACATAATATGAGTAATAAAGATCCTCAAACACTGAAAATGGGTATTTTTTATGTATTTGAATCTCCATTCAGCTTCATTAATCCTCAGGGGAGCAATTTATGTTAAAACTCAAAGTTTCTGGATGTAATGAATTAAAAAAAGGAATTTATAAAGAGGCCAAACAAGCAACAAAGAGAGGAAATGAGAAGAGAGAGAAGATCAATCAAACTGTAAAAGAAAAGCAGAGGAGAACAATCAGCGAAAACCTCCGGAGACGACTGTAAGTCAGTCAGCTGTCTCCGCGAAAATAATGATATGCTGATGTCGACTCGTATCACCGGAGGCCAAACATCTCACGTCCAATGGGAACAATTATCAGACTGTCTGCAGCAGGTGGACGATGCCCTTCGAAAACACAATAATGAGCATCTGTTCTTTAAAAATTAGATAACTATTTTTAAATATATAAAAAGAGTCAATAATTGTACGATAGTTTTCAAAAGGCAGAATAAAATGGTTTAGCAGCAATACAGCAAAGTAAGTGACCAACAGTGAAATCGATGAAGCAAGTTGTCCCAAGATCTTCTTTTCCTCATTTCCCTCAAACATTTATTGAATTTCGGAGTAAAAAAAAAACAACAAAAAAGTACGGAGACGAGATAAGTTTCTAATCTGACTTTTATTTGAGTTATCAGGTCTTTCTAATAACACCGGCTCTCAAACAGAAAACGCTCAGGGAGCAAATTCCACTGTTGAAACGTACATGAATCATTAAGATTGAAAAATAAAGATCAGATTCACAGACTCATTAGGATACATTTCGTACGAATTTCTCCCGTAATCAGCTCTCTGCCTTCCCTCTGGTGTCCTGCATTCAACAGCTGCAGAAATAATTGAGCAGCCAAACCTCCAAAGTTGCACAAGGATGTGAAAACATTGATTCCCTGAGAGGTGTAATCAATGGAAACGAGGAAAAAAATGTCGGACAGAAATATAATCAAACTGTATGAAAAGAGCTCTTTTGCAAAGCCTGCTGTACTTTTAGAGAGGGTTCAATTAGATTAACCCTGAAACTGGAGCTTTATAGTGTTTTAAGGAGATCATGAAGGTTTACAGCTTGAAAACACAATATGAATAAATTAAAAAGGACCTGAATCTGAAAGGAAAATGGAGGGAAACTTAGAAAAAATGGAGGAGACCAAGAAAGATGTTCGTCACTGACGACACTGCAGGAAAAACGTAATTAAATCTAACTACATTGTTCACTTAAACTGTCCCTGCTTAATTAACTCGTTGTGACTCGGCCTTGTGGGATTCAAACACTTTACTCAAGAACTGGACGACTGTTCGAGACACTGTGTGATTACGTGGTACATCAGTGCAGAGCTTCATTAATGACTAATTAGTTCGAAATGTGCAGTCTTACGTCGCTCTCTAACTGGAACACATGTTAACAAGTGAGCATGAGATTGTTTTATTTTTTTTTTTTTCCACAATATTTTTTATTGACTTTACATATTTAACTAACAGACACTGAATACAACAACAGCAATACTTGAATTAGACATGAAATAAAATAAAATAATACATAGGCATACTGTACTAAACATACATAACAAAAATACAGGACAAACATAACAAAAAAACCCCAAAAACAGAGTAATAGACATAAATAAATATAGACGGGCTCAGCAATACATTAATTCCAAAATCACTGTGCACCTTGGCGGCTAAGAAATTCCATTAGAGGTTTCCACACTGTTTCGAATTCTTCTGCCTTTCC
>JAQNCA010000014.1:2737668-2749098 GCA_029783725.1 Acanthurus tractus
CACACACACACACACACTGTTTTACATGCACACACACTGAAAACCACATGTTGTCCTTGGGCCGATGATCCACAGTGGTGGGAATTCACTTCGACTCCGTTTATTCACACTGAAAGCGGGTTTTTTTTCCAATGTTGTGAATTTGTGAAACTATGACGCTGCATCAGAGTGTTTAAAGAGGTTATTTAAGGGTCAAGACCCGGTTTTAGAGTCAAGATTATGTGAGATTAAGATTAATGTAAAGGTTTAGTGAAGTAAAATCCAGTTATTTTTTAATTGAATTTGTGCCAAATCACAACATTAGTTTTCTCAAGGCACCTTATATACAGACTTAGATGCTAGAAATGTAAATTGTGGTTGAATCTGTATTTTTTTCCCTCTGCTTTTTTGTTTTTGCACCAGACATTTTGAAAACTGGCTGCAGAGATGAACTCAATTTCGGTTTCAGAAGTACGAGTGTCAGCCAATGATGTTGAATGATAAATAGATTTGAGTCACATATGATGTTCTGGCTCATCTCAAAGGTGCTGAAAGGGGCCGTCGTCCAGTTCTTTCACACCAAACTAAGGAGCAGGTTTCTGAATGTGGCCCGTTTTGTGAAGTATTTTCATTATAAACCTTCAAAAGGAAAATTAAACAGAGAAAAATTAAGAAATTCACAATGCCAATCTCAAATGAAAGGTCCTGTAATCCCATTACACACTGACTGGCCTGTTATTCTGTTAAAGTCCACTTAAAGTAACATTTTTAGAGTTTTTAATCTTGTTTTGTAACGTAGGATATGAGGGCGGAACTAAAATGTTTGGAGCGATCTGATTGGACCATTGAAAAGTGGGCTGTATCATAGCAACCAGGGAGGAATCAGATAATCTGGGATATGAACGATGCAGAGCTGGTGGCCTCCTTTTCTTTTCAATTGATTGACAGGTGGATGTAATGATGTTATCGGTTGAAACTGCTCTCGGCAAGAAGAAGAAAGTTATGGGATTTATTCATTTATTCATCACCAGGAAGTAAACGTGATTGGAAAAAAAAAAGTGAAAAGGAGCAACATGTTTTAAAGTTTTTGGCTAAAATCGTTAGATAAGTGAACTTGTACGAGCACTAATTTGATCTAAAGGGATTAAAAAGACATTTTTCATTTCAGGTGACTTTAAATTAAGCTCAAACTTTCCTTATTTGCGAAGGTGAGAGGATCTAAAATGCTCCTTGAGACTTGAACTTTTGGCTTTTTGACTTCATGAACTCGTCACTGCAGCCTGAAGGCGCCGAGCCGGTTTCATCCTGATCTGTTTATGCTCATCTTCAAGGCAAACTCCATAAAAACAGTACAAGCACAGCAGCCTCGTGTCCGTGTGTCCACAGCTGTCTGTGTAGGCGTCTGTGACGGAGAATAAATAATAACAGAGGCCTGAATTAGACCAGATCCTGAACAAGTCTCTCTCTCTCTCTCCATCTCTTCCTCCCTCTCTCATTTTATTGGACAAGAAAATTGTTTCCTTGTAGTTCCACATTTGTCCAGGTCTGTCTTGTTATCTCTGCCAAACACATTGACTCCCTCTTTCTTCCCTTCCATCTCTCTTTTCTCTCCCTCTCTCCCTCTCTTTCTCCCTCTCACAGTGTTGAGTGAACAGGATGTTGAACAGGTCCGTGTTCTTGGCCGGTCGGTTCGGTCTCGGCTTTGAATGGAGAAAATGTTCCTTGTCTTGTTTTTTTTCTTTTCACACAAAAACGATGAGGTGAATCCAGGTGAAAGCTTCCTCCTCAGGTTGACAATCGCAAACCACGTCCGTAAACTGCACCACGATCGTTCCTCCCACATGCAGAGGGAACGGAGAATGACATGAACGCTTGAAAATCTAATGCAATGCGGTGCAACTTCAGCGCTGATATTAGCATGGGGTTGAAACAACAGCTTTCACACTGTGCCAGATAAAAATATTATAAGCTTTTCAAAAAAAAGCAGGATTTATTACAGGGGAATTGCTTTGGGTTGCATTAGACTGTCATGTTTATTGAACAGGGATTACCACTTCTGCTTATAAAACTTTTAAATAGTCTTTTAAAATTTTCAAAAGTCATAAATGTGAAGCTGCACAGTCTGAACACACACACGGAGGGATTTTGTACTGAGACTCCTCACAGCCACCTGGATGTAAAAACTTTAAATTTCACTCGAGTTTATAATTAAAAAAAAAAAGTGCAATGAACGGAAAAAACAAATCAAAGTGGTCAGTTTATGCTGTTCACGTCAGTTTGACACAAAAATCATCCGTTAGATGTCTGAATTTCAGAATAAAAACTGTTCAGAGGAGTTTGCTTGTTTTTTATTCATGATCGAGCTGCAGGTCAGAGGTTCCTGCACATGTCAAATGAAAGAAATAATTTTACTTTCATCAACAAAATCTCTCTTTTTTTTTTTAGTAAATCCATTTCTGA
This sequence comes from Acanthurus tractus, assembly GCA_029783725.1. Lineage (NCBI taxonomy): Eukaryota > Metazoa > Chordata > Actinopteri > Acanthuriformes > Acanthuridae > Acanthurus > Acanthurus tractus. The sequence continues at coordinate 2,740,108 of JAQNCA010000014.1, forward strand.
ATATCTGCCTCTCGTTTCTCAGCGTGTTCGTCATCAGGTCGCACCAGATCTCCTCAAAGAGGAAATAAAACTTGTTTTCTTTTTTTCCCCACACAAACCCTCAGGATGAGGAGTAGAAACCGTCTTTTAGCTTTAAAGGTCGACGCTGTAAGTGAATAAATCAAAGTCTGAGTTACGTAACGTCAGTGATATTGTCAGAGGGGAATATTGACGGCGAAGAAAACACAACGTTTCATTCAATCTCGGCGTCATGACTTTGTGTTGTAAGCAAAGTTCACGGAGGCGACGAATCCCAAAGCAGCTGCTGTCTCGTCTGTTCTATTGTTGTTATGAAGTGTTCGTCCCTGTCGGCTCCTCTGTGGTGGAACGACCTTCTCTCGGCGAGGGGAGGAGTCACTTCTCGTCTTCGGGGCTTGAAAACTTGACTTTTTATGACGTACTTCACACTGTAATTTCCCCTCTGAGCCACAGCTCCTCTCTCTGCTCTCCACACTGCCGCTAACAGCGACTCTGTCCTCTTTTTTTTCTGCCATTTCACCGACGTACACCGTCGTTTTTTTTTGTGTTCAGTTTGAAGCGACTTCATGTTTGTAATCGTTGAGGAAACTTTTACATCCGTGCCATTCGATTTGTTTTAAACTGTCAGTGAAAAGACCCAAACTGAAACACTGTAAGTCCGTTTTTTTAAAAGTTAATAGACATGCAAATTGTTGCTTTTTTAGATTAAGTGATGGAAAAACAGTTACTAAATGGGATTAAATAAGCTGGTTGCTTGTTTGTCCTGTCGAACACATAAGACGTGCAGCCTTTTCTCTGGATTATCTGCTTTATGATCTCATGTGCTTCTCATTAATCTGTCTGACCGAGATGTAGAAGCGAGCTTAGCTTACTGACATGAATCCAAACGAAGGGCTTTTAAAAAACTAAATGCAATTTGTACCTCAATGCAAAACTGACGTCAGGAAGCCAAACTGAGCCCGAATATTTAAAAATCCAACCCTGATTCAACAGGAAACAGGAGGTTTAACCTAAAACATGCAGACTAACATACATCAAACATGGGCTTGGTGATACAATGCAAAACAGAGCAAACAGGAAACAACAGGAAGTTTCAACAACAGGAAACTTTTTTCTTTTCACATTTACTTTATCTGTCAGTGATTATCTGCTCCACGACTGATTTGTTTTCAACCTCTATAGCTGATACTTAGTTTTTAATAAACTGTTTTATTCCAGATGTTGTACACAGCTGCTTTATTATTTTACTATTAATTCAAATCATCAAAACACTGTAAAAGTCAGTGAAATATGCTGTAATTACTTATTTATTAGTGGTTCAGTCCTGACATGACAGCTGGATGGATGCATAATTTATTCTCATATTCAGTTTTTTTGTATTTTCGTGTAAGAGCGCATCATTTGAACATAATTAGTCTTCAGAGACAAAAGCCAGCAGATTTTCTCAGGGAAATAAAAATCTCTGTGGTGCTCGAGTTTAAAAATATGACGATGATGTGAAGCTCATGTGGGTTTAAAAGCTAAAGTTTACGTAAAAACCACAACGTCAGCCCTCTGATTCATTTATAGGACTCACAGGCTTTATCCTGTTTTATGCTAATGCATGCATGCATCATCAAGCCATGAAATCCTGAAGGACGCTGTTGTTAAAGCTAATTTGCTTACGGAGAACGAGATCATGGCTTTCGGATGCGTCGGAGCAGTCTGTGTTGCCGCAGGGCCACAGGAAGTCTTGTTCTCTTTCCACCGAAGGCTGTTTTCTGTAGAAAACTGTGCATTTTGCTTTGCAATGATCGCATGTAACAGTCATCTGGGTGTAAAGAATGATTAATACTGAGAGTCTTTTGTGCTTTAAGTTCTCGCCTCTTATGCAAATGTAGAGGCCAGTTTATGAAGCAGAACTTTGAGATTCCTTTGAGAAAAATCCTCCCTCAAAGAGTTTTTTTTAAAACTTGAAACTAAACTACATGTTGCCATCTTGTTTTCAGTCGAAGCGGAAGCTGCGGCTGCAGCTTAAACCAGGTGATGAGCTCGTTTTATGTGTGTGAAAGAAGGATGGACTGAGATAACGGGCTGTTGTTAATGATGTAGTGCAAAGATTGTGAGAAAACACACGAGATAAACTGTATCTCTCTGCACTGTAAACACACTCCTGACCCTAATCCATCAGAAAGAGGAGAGAAGCTGCATGCAGGACTTGCAACCATGCATGAACTTCATGCAGAAACCCGACAAAGCCAGACTGCAACTTTCTGCGGGTATGAACGTTCATTTAGCTCCATGTGAGGCGTTTACTCCCTGGAGTAAATGCCTGTTTGCTGTGCACAAACAAAAATTGGACCCATTGACTCAAACCTTTCCTCACACTTCCTCTGATTCCTCATGAACACACACACTTAAAACCACACACACACACAAAGTGAGAGAGAGAGAGTTCTGTGTTTGTCTCCTGCAGTGATCTAAATGATATTTTACGTGACTGCACGATTTGGTGGCAACAGTTTGTTGAAAGTTCTTATGCTGTTTCTTATTCAACACAGATGATTCAAAAAGGCAGAAATCTGACTTCAACCCCATTGAACAACTGGATAAACATGAACATGAACGTCTTTTGTGACTGAATTGAATCAAATCCTACAATCAGATTCAAACATTATATTACAAACCTGAAGAATGGGAGTCTTTGCAGCAGTAAATTTATGCTCGCCGACACAGAACCGCATGTTCTGCGGTCCTGTGTGGGTGAAATGTCTGTGATTCAGTGACAGAATGACAGAAAAAAGTGGCTTTAACAGAGAAAAATCATAAGAAATCTCAGGAAGAGCAACAGATGAGACTGAAACAGACACACGATTCCTGTTCTTTGTGCAGGAAAGACGAGCATGAAACACGAATCTCACACACAAACAAATCAAATTGAACGCCGATAATCTGCATGAAATATTAAAGAAGTGTTAGCGGTAGAATTATTTTGTGTAGGTTCTTTTTGCTCTTGTTCCTTCAGAGGTGAGGAGACGTTCTGTCATCTTTTAAAGTGGTTCTGTAAGCGCTTTTGTTTGAGTTCAATTTCATGTCAGTTTCAGAGCTGCTCAGAAAGAAGGACGGACTAAATTGTTGGAAACAGCGATTCTCCAGCGACATAATAACACCCAGGCTTGAAACAGAATAAAATAAAACCCTGTATTGCTCTTGAAACTGCTCTTCATACTGCTGCTGCACCGTTCTTCTCAGCTTGAAAGCTAATTTTCTAGTTTTGTAATCTTTTTCTCTCCGTTAAGTTTTGTTCCTGCACACACACACACACACACACACACACACACACACACACCAACCTGCATCCTCACCGTCCTCTCAGCTTGTGTTCATTAGTTATATGGATGAAGGGAATTTGGTTTTCAAATCCTGCTCCGCGATCGATCGTCTCATGTGACGAAGCAGTGGTGGTTTTGTCTGCTGAAACTTTCCTGACCAGAACAAAGTCGCTGGTCGTTGCTTTTGTTCTGTTTTTTTACCCTTAAAGTGAAGAATCATTTGGATTTGACTGGAGATTTTAACCTTTACGGCCTCGCAGGAGGTGAACGAGTGCTTTGTGAGTGGTCAGTTTGGAGAAAACTTCATGTTTCGATGCTCCTTCACTTCTAAAGTTTATTGTACATCTGTTAAAATTTGTCCCTTTAGTGCTGATTCGTATTTCATTAAAGGACTGATTTTTTTCCTCTTCAGTCGTAATTATTTTTGCAGAAACGTTTCAGGATTGCACCGTTCTTCACTGTGTAATGTCAATATAATTTGCTGCAGCTGGGTCTTTAATTTTCTTTATATGTTCTGTAACATGAGTGATCGATGCTTGTGTTGTGGTGCCTTCATGTGCAGAAACGTGTGACTGTTATTGCCTGAGAGCTGAAGGTTCATATCTGCTGTGGTTCATTAGTTGTGTGAAAGCAAAGCAGAAACAAAACACCAGATTCATTGACGTGAGTTTGAAAACTAATTGCAACCTGCAGTAAAGTGCAGCGCCGCTCGCTAAACCTCATGTTGTTTCCTCACTGATCCGTGCAGAGCTGACGGCTACAAACAGCTGGCTGAATTTAGAGGAACACATTAGTTCCTATTGTCTTTGTTATTGTCCATGTTACTGTCAGCGAATGCCAGAAAAATCAATGAGTTCATCCTGCAAAACAAGTACAGCGAAAAGCTTTTTGTTGACATGAAACACAACTTTTATAAGTTCACCTACAGGGGCCAAAGTAACACGACAGACCGTCTGAACCGAGTGAACTTTGTGTGTCTAGAAAAGTGTTCAAACACAATAAAACTAGTGATTTTGCAAGGATATGCCTTTTTTATTTAACGTCTTTTTATAAAAATGAACTTGTATTTACTCAGCATCGCCTTGTGCACTTGTTTGAAAGTAAATTAACGTGTTTCCCGAAAACAATTTGGTCGTTTTTCTTCAGTCATGAGCAGAAGTGTCAGATGTTTCTGTCAGTAAGCTGTCGTGTTGCAGCTGTCCTCCGTTATCCGTCTTTTGTCACTAATACCTGTTATCTCCTCTCTGTTATTCCCTCCAGATACCCATCTTCCTGCATCCCTCCATCCCTCCCAGTCCATCCATTTGTCAGCTGCATCCTTCGCTCGTCTCTCCAGCATGTCGCTGAAGGTTCAGACCAGCAATGTGACCAACAAGACAGATCCCAAGTCCATCAACTCCCGGGTGTTTATCGGCAACCTCAACACGGCGGTGGTGAAGAAGTCGGACGTGGAGAGCATCTTCTCCAAGTATGGCCGCGTGCTGGGCTGCTCCGTGCACAAGGGCTACGCTTTCGTCCAGTACGCCAGCGAGCGGCACGCCAGGGGGGCCGTGATCGGGGAGAACGGCAGGGTGCTGGCTGGACAGACGCTGGGTGAGTCACATGACACTTCAACCACTGCGTTTTAGCTTCTTGCACGGATTAAAGGAGCCTCTCCTTCTCTAAATACCATAAATTTTGTATATTTGACATGACATAACAGACAAATCGAGTTGGCATGTTCTTTTTCTGCCTCTTGCTTTGCTGCTCACTGAACAGTGTTAATTGCATAGATGATTTAGTATCGAAAACCACCCACAGCGCCCCCAGCTGTGAATCTGCAGTAGATGCATGCAAAAATCAATTTGTTGCAACCTACACCTGGTTGATTTGACCAAATTATACTAAACTCTGAAACATATAAAAGATGCAGAGTCAGTTTCAGCAGATCACCCACAAGTTTTTTTGTAAAGAAAAATATCATAAAGTTTGAAAAGTAAAACTAATAAAAGGGGTCAAAGTTCCCAGACAAACAATTTTAAAAAATGGGGAAGCTCCTGGGCCAGCTGAGCAATAAACTCTGAGTCTCAACTTTTATTGTCTTTAACACAAAAGAAAAGAAACTAAAGGGGAAAAAAAAGCCTGGAAACTGAACACGAGTCCCAAAAACCAGCTGATGTACGAGAAGCTATTTGATCTTTTGTTACATAAACGACTTAAACAGTTAGCAAATTTTCAAACATCAAGCTAACAGCTAACATCGGTAATTTGACTAAACCTTTCAGCGCTACCTTTGGCTACTGCTTTTTGAGGTAAACAAATAGATTCACTCTTGCTTAAAGAAGCTCTGTGGAAACCAACCTGCAGGGCAAAGTTCACCTTCCTGTCACATCTGGAGCTGTCAGGTCCGTCCCCTGCAGGTGAGAAGTCGCAGGTAAACACCAGAATGGCTTTGGAATATTTCTGCCTCACTGTTTGATCAGATGATATTTCAACCTCAATGCCGAACCAGTAAAAACACCCGATGATGAGTTTTATTTTACAGAAAAACCCATAAAAAGACGCAGCTTGTTCACGGATGTTTTGGTTTAAGGATGATCTCTCGCACACCAAACAAAGCATGTCCCGTCCACATGCAACATCTGCTCCAAAGCAAGAAGCAAGAAGCTAATGATGAGAAGGAGGAGACGCAGAAGGAAATCTTAAAGATCAAAGCCGATCAGACTGCATACTCGCTCTTCACCCTGACCGATGCATTGAAAAAACCTTTAAAAGATGCTAAAGAATGTGACATTTAAGCACCAATTACAGCATATTTGCCATACAGCGTTAATTAAGTCATGTATGTGCATATGAAGGCCTCTTCACACTTAAAAAGATAACGGTGACTGTATAGTTTTTGAAATTGTTGTAGGTGAATCTCATGTATGTGTTTACATCACAACTATAACCAAAAAAACGTCCAAATGACAACTATAACAATATTCTTGATTCCACCACAGAGCGATTTGTTCTGATGCACAGATAACAATAAAACATGTTTAGCCAATCAAATTAAAGTTCAAAGAAAAGGGGGCGGGCCTTCCATTTGTTTACTTACCAGCAGATGTAATGATGTCACTCACAGAGGAGCAGATCACAGAAAACACCTGACACTTTTTTACAAAAGCCTTCCTCAGTTTTCCTCAGAGAAATCAGCGCTGAACGATCGATATCTTGTATTAATTATAGTCACAGCAATAGTTTTCTTTATAGATATCGTTCAGTTCCCATACGGGGAGTTGAACCCAGGCTCAGCCTCAGTGAAAACCAGGATGCTTCCCTGCTGGATTATAAGGAACCTGCACATTGTAAACACTACAGTTTATACTGTGACCCATCATTTAAAGTCGGGTCAAATATGTATGTAAGTAAAAATGGAGTCACACGTGCTCCAAAGTCTCGAGAGTTTAAGTGAGAAATGACACTTTAATTGGTTCTTAAATGTTACAGAAACACGTTTATGAGCATCAGAGCACTTTGTTTAAGATGAGCTTGAATTTTAAAGACTTGGTGATTGATTAACAAGAACATAAACCCCCATAACAATCAGATTTAAGGTTCAGTAAACTTACTCGACTCTGCTCACCTCTGGAACCCCTGGTGGCCTCTGAGCAGCATTACATCCATTTTCCTCCTGAGTGTTTACACATGCTCTCTCTCTCTCTCTCTCTCTCTCTCTCTCCCTCTTTCTCCCCCGTCTCCCCTCTGTGTAAGCGAGCATTAAAACATCAGAGGGGAAATCAGAGTCGAGCAGAGTTTTGCCTTTAAGCTGCTGGAGAGTTTTTCCTCCATCTGTCTGTTTCCCCCGGCGGAGCAGCCGAGACGAGCTGTCAGCGAGCTGGTGTGAAGAACTCAACTGGTTTATGTTCAGTCACTGCAGGGCTGCCAGCACACTCCTGTGTGTGTGTGTGTGTGTGTGTGTGTGTGTGTGTGTGTGTGTGTGTGTGTGTGTGTGTGTGTGTGTGTGTGTGAGAGAGAGTGAGAGAGAGAGTGTGTGTGTGTGTGAGAGAGAGTGAGAGAGAGAGTGTGTGTGTTCTGGGTTGAAGGGTTATCTGCAATCTCAAAAACAAAACAAAAAATACTGCACAATACATGCGTGCACACACACACACACACACACACACACACACACCCAGCCAAATGCACGCACACACACACTCACACACACTCTGTTCCACTGGGTACATTTCCCAAAAGGGTCCATCAGTGTGTGTGTGTGTGTGTGTGTGTGTGTAATGTGGGATAAAGCCGTGACAGCTAAGGGGCTGCTAAGTGATGCTCTCTGCCCCACTGCAGCTTTTGTGTGTGTGTGTGTGTGTGTGTGTGTGTATGTGTGTGTGTGTGTGTGTGTGTGTGTGTTCCTCCTCTGTACCACTTAGCCACTCCACTCTCTCTTTACGTGTCTCCGTCTCTTTTCTGGCTCCTCCATCATTCATGTTTTTTCTGGGATGATTCAGAGTTTAATACGAGACACATTTAACCCTTCTGACACCTCGTCGCCACTCTGGTGTTCAGACTTTAAAGGACTCTGAGAATAAAAATGAGCTTGTTTTACATCACAAACTAGCACCACCAAACAAACTACCTCATATTAAAGAAGCATTAAAAGGAAAAACACTCACAGCCACAATGAAAAGGGGATCGAAACATTAAACTTTACATTAACAGTGAAGAAACATGATGGATCACAGGTGCTATAAAACTCGATGGTGATGGAAAAACATGTCTGAGGTCGTCAGGAGCCAAAAAGATCCATCAGGAAAAGCTTCAGCCCTTCTACTTTTGAACTCATCAGTCATGTTAGAGACATCAGACTCAGACGAGAGCAACTCTGAGTCGTGAGTGATGACATTTACTTGACGTGCTTTAATAAGTTCTGCGTTCTGCAGTCATAGTGATGGATGTGTGAAAAGATTAAAGAGTGAAAGACATCGTTTACTGTAAACTTTAAGGCCACGATCGTCAGGTTTGTTGTGCACAGTTGCACAGTTTGAAAGGTTTTTCACAGAGTCTTGGTCAGTTGTTATTGGAGTGTTTTCATCAATCAGTTGGCCTGAAATCTAAAAACCTACAAACTGTACAATTAATACATCCGATCAGCTTTTCAGCTGCAGGTTGGACCGACCAGAGTTAGTGTTTAAGACGAAACAGAGTAAAAAAAATACATAACACTGCAAAACATAAAATTACATCATCATCTTACCTCCCATCACATTTTGTCTCGCTTTGAATTTGGATCATTTATCAACTCTTTAATTTATCTTCTCTGAAAACATAAAGATACTAAAACTGAGAGATCTTAAACACTGACAGCAGCCGATGGACGACTGATCCACAAACCGCTGGACTGCTAATGAGCCAAAAGATTCACGGTTTTGACGAATAAAAGAGAGATTTTGAGCGTTTCATATAAACTGAAGCAACCTGCTGCTCAGATGGACATGAAAAGAGTCGATAGAGTTACTTTGTGTGTGTGTGTTGTGTTCAGGGACTTTGACTTTTTAAATAACAAAACTCTGCAGGAGATGAAATAAAGTCACTGAGGCAGACGAAGCAGCAGGTGGACTCAGTGTGTGTGTGTGTGTGTGTGTGTGTGTGTGTGTGTGTGTGTGTGTGTGTGTGTGTGTGTGTGTGTGTGTGT
>JAQNCA010000014.1:2753376-2779033 GCA_029783725.1 Acanthurus tractus
GCATGCATTTCATTTCAAAATGAAGTCTTTTTTTTTTTTTTTTTTCCCCATGAGCCGGCGGCACGTGTCAGAGTTGTAAACAAGCGCTCCAAGGCTTCTCCTTATCCAATGACGAAGCATCTTTTGGTCACATGATCCACGGCACCTGAATCAAATGGTTGAGATGAGAGTTTCTGAGGAGGGACTGCGGCGTTGCTGAAATAGTGTTGATCGCAAGGAAAACTAAAGGAAAACGCGAAATGGATGTTGCTGAAAACCCAGGTAGTACTGACAAGACTCAGTCCACCACCCAAACCGACCTCGTTCGGAAAATAGGTTGTACTTCGGTGGTTTGCTTATTTATGCTACGATTTTCAGAGCCTAATGTAGGCCAGTAGCCTTCATTTTCTTTTTTTAAAATCTCATCGTTTACTCGTGTGTGGACCTAAGAACCACAGTTCATGTGTACAATAAACATTTCAGTCTGTGAGAAAAAAATCGTGGTAGAAAATCGTGATTTCAATTCAAAGCAAAAAAAAAAAATCGAGATTCATATTTTTGTCCTGAATCGTGCAGGCCAAGTCTCCAGGTAGTTTCATTATCTGTCGACCGAATAATTATGACGCAACGTTTTTTTCATTATCGGCTAAACTTGTGGAAGCATTAAGGTTAAAAAAGAGGTCAAATAAAGGAGATGTAATGGTCTCCATATTTCACTAATTTCCTGCCCTCCAGCCCGGTTTGAGACCAGCTGTGGGATCCAGTCTCACCCAGTTTCCCAGTCTGTCAGGCGAGTTGTTGTGGCTCATTGTGTCAAATGCAGCACTGAGATTAAATCATAAAAACAGTAAAATGTTTCCATTGTCATTCGTGTCATTTAAGATCTTTAAAAAAAGTTGTCTGGGTGCTACAGAGTTTTTAAAAACTGTTCACAATGTCATCCCATGAACATTTTTGTTTTTCATTTGTATCGAAAAGATACATTTTCTTTTCTGCAAAATAGCAACGATCAAGAATTTATCAAATTTTTCACATTTTTTATCATTTTAAAAAAAAGCATAAAAGTACATTAACGCGTGTCATTTGTTTCCTCATATTCAAGGAACATGAGTGATGGGTTCGTCCTCAGGTCAATCACAATCTCAGCCTCGTCAGTAACGTAGGAAATCTACTTTTAATGTGCTGCTGTTCCTCCTGGACGTCAGCAAAGGCTGCAGGTGTTTGTCTTTTTTTCATTACTGCAAATCAGGGAGAAAAGATGCAAACAGAGCAACTGGAAATCTGATTCTTTACTTTCCTTTTGATTATTCTCATATGAAAGCTGACAGACCAGTGAGGTCCACAGGGGACTGACTGACTGACTGACTGCATAGCTTACTGAACTAAGAACACTGAGGGAAGAGTGGATGAAAATGTTGTAAAACAGCTCAACAGCTCACTCTAGTGGTGATTTACAAAAACAGCATCCAGGCTCAGTTATCTCTCCTTACAGCAAGTTACTGCATGTTACTTTCTCTGTATTCATGTATCATCTGTTTCTCTACATTTTGTTTCTTACACAGTAATTAAAATAAATGTTTTGAGATCTAAATAAATTAAACTTACAAGAGCCTTTGATACTCATCTTTTTTTGGTCGTTGCTGACAGAGTTGGTGGGATTTCAGCCAGTTTCTTTTCAAAAACTTCAGACAGTAAAAAATAAATTACTCATTTTTTATTTTCTTGTATTTTTACAGATATCAACATGGCAGGAGAACCAAGACCGAACAGACCCAAAGGCCTGAAGCGATCAGCAGCTTCTCTCTACAGGTACACGCTGCTGTTTACCAGATTGATTCTTTCATGATCAGTGTCCATGTTGATCACATTTCTGGGCAGACCTTGTAAAGTCCTTTTGATGGCCAGAATCTATATTAGACAATATTACAACACACACACGCAGATCGAGGCTCTCATGTGGGACTCTGATGGATTAATGAGGTTCAGGACTTTAAAACCACCTACACTGGATAACAACACCCTGAGGAGGGTGAAGGCTGAGATCAGTGGGTGTTTGATTATCAAAACTGTCCTTAAAGAAGTGTCAGGTTTCTATTTCAGTTGTGTTGTAAAACTGTTTATTGTGAGAAGACTGCATTACCAGTTCCTGGCAGATGCAATTTTTATTAACTTAAAAAGCTGCTTCACTTAAAAAAAAAAAAGAATTTTTGTAAGAATTTTTGTTTCAAGTTAATACATTTTAATATGGTGAATGATAGTACAAATTTAAGGCAGTATTCATGCCTACACAGCTCCATTACACATGTTCTTTGTTACCAAAAAAATGGACTCCCCTTTTCTTATGTATTTCATGTATCCAGGATAAGCTTTATGCTAAAAGTTAATGCTAACAACATTTATAAAACTGTCATTAAACATTTGACAAACTGCACTAAATCCTCAGATTTTTCTCTATTGACATTTTTTCTTTGTTCTACATCTTTTATTTTCTTTGACATTATTCTTTTCTGTCTTTTGGGATGAGATGAAACAGGTTTGGAATTTAACTTTTTTTTTTTAAGCTGCACTGTTTCACATTTTAACTGGTTTTGCCTCTGTGTTTTTCAGTCACTGTGGCTACGAGTTCGACTACGATTGCTACAGAGAAGACTTTTATGACAGGTAAGAGGAAAGATGGTGCTTGGGCTCCTTCCAGCATTCTTCTCCCTTTTTGAGCCTGCAGACCTGCAGTCAGGATCCAAACACATGGACTCTTGGCTCTGCATTTTGCAGCTATAAACAGAAAGTTAATCATGTTAACCTCCCAGAGCCCTGAGGCAAAGAGTTGTGCAAATATTTGATGTGACATGTCTCTATTTAGGCGTAACAATGCTGCAAATATGGTGTTTGAAGTGAGACTGAGGTCTGTGTAGGTGTGGCTGATTTTCCTGGTGATTTTGTGAACACAAATGCATGCACATCTGTCAGATCAGCTGCTGTAATCCCCTTTAAAGCTGCTGTGGAGCAACACAATGTCAGCAGCTTCATCTTTAACAAATACTAACTGCTCCTCATTGATGACTCATCATGTTTAATGTCGTTAACTCCTCGCATGAGGGAAAGTTTCAGTAAATATACTTAAATGACTTTACAGTGAGCCACTATATGAGGGTAGACTCAGTGTATTGAATAAATCTGGCACAGTTTAGTGACTCTGAACGCATTTCTGTCTGCAGACCTCAGCACAGTAAAAACCTCAGAAATATCTTATGGTTGACCAACACAGGATTTACATTTCAAAGAAACCTCGCTCGAGCCATAAGTTTGAAAGAAAATAACCACACAAGTTTTGCAGCTGTAACAGACTGACAGTTCTCCCAAAGTATCCGAGTATCTGAACGCATAAATTACAAATGTTTCTGTCAAGCCCATGTAGAGGTTGAGAGCTAGAGCCAAATTGTTTTTTTTGTCCACACTGGTTGTTTTTTTGTCTGTTAAATGATCTTTGCATTAAGATAAGGATCCATATGGTTTGGGAAGTGCAGGACTTATACCCTATTTTATACATCACTCCCAATTCGTATGAAGACAATAATTAATCATGCATGCAAGCCTAACAGGAAGTGTTTTATGGCCGAACTGTGGGCTGATCTTAACTCACCAAGTCCATAAAGTGACCTCTATTTGATATTTACACCTGAAGCTTGGCAGCTACTTTAAATATGTCATCCTAAAGACAGGATTAACACTTATTTTCTCTAAAAAACTGGTTAATGTGAAGCTGTTTTTGTTTTGTCAGGGCTCCATCCAGATGCCAGAGTGTCTCCTCCCATTGGCCAGAGTCGGCCCAGCCACTCAGCAACAGGCAAAATACAGCAAGGAGAATCAACACATAGATCAGGATCTATGCCTTATTTAACCTCTAACTGTCCCCGAGGTCACTGACTGACTCAGACCAGAGAAATCCTGTCAAACTCTCCTGGAAAAAACCTCTGTCTTAACATGGCAGGTCATTTCAGAAAATCTGCTGATTACTGACCTCGATTGCTCTTAATGTAACACAGTAGGAAAATCATGTCGAAATGGTGGAACTCGATGTTACATAATCTGATTTTTCCACTTCTTCTTTTTATCCCTGCGAAGACGCATGTTGCGGTTTACATGTAAAGCTCTGAGATCTGGTCACCAGTGATGAGGATTGTCAGTGACTACATTGTTCTGTGACACTTTGAAAAATTCCAGCTGATTTACAATCAGAATAAGATCTGAGACGGTCTGTAACTTTTAAGATTTGGACCCTGTCAGTGTTAGTTACCGAAAACAGACCAAAACAAATCAATGCTTGTTCCAGTAATTTCCTGACACTGACTTGCAGTGGAGCATTTCTCACAGAGCTTGCCAAGGAGATGTCACTGTTGTCAGAATGGTTCAATTTTTTAAACAAAGTCATCACACGCCTCCAAAATGTCTTCAGCTTCTTGACCCCAGATGAATTCTTCGAGAAGTAGATTTTTGACATTGATGTGATGAACTTAAACCCGGAATTGTAGTTTGTTTTTTTTGTTTTTTTTGGCTTGATTTATTTTTTGTTTTTGAAAATGTTTAACAGTTCCTTGGTAACCGGTTAATTATTCCAACAACAAACACAAAGATCAGGCCAACATTTTAAGTAAGTCCTTTCCCTCTGATGAAGCAGGATCCCTGTGAAACGTTAGGGCATTTTAAACAGGCTGAATTGGGCCTAACCTTTTTACCTTTGTTTTAATTTGGTTTTAATTCATCACTACAGGTCCTTTGCACCTGTAGTTGATGTGTTTTTAACTTCTTTTAATAAAATAGTCATAATTGTAATTTTAACTCATGGTCGGGGCTAGGGTTAGGGTTAGGCCCACCTTTTTAAACTTGGATTAAAACCCACCACTTCACCAAACCTGAAACGGAAGGACAGACTGTTTTAAATTTTCTCTTATGGAAAAAGACTCACCGTCACCAGTTTTCAGGCCTTTCCCCACTCCAGGACCTCATCACAGCACCGGCCTCGGCCTACAGACAACGCTGGATCTCTGAGCCTGGAGGAGGACGGTCAGTTCAGCCCTCGGACCTGACCACAGGTGGGTCAAGCTACTGACCATATGTCTTTTAATTTCAGGTACGAGGCGGCCCACTCCAGCCTGGCAGCGGGGGGGACAGCTAACCAGATTCACAATGTTCGGGTTAACAACACATTCACCACTAGGCACAGTGACAGAACACACACAGGACCCACAGCTCTTCTTCTTAATCAGGCACAGGATCCACACACCAGGCAGCTAGTGAAACAATATTTTAAATTGATACAGGCAGTGCATCATAAGAACATCATTGATCTTGCCAGCTCCACTCACACACCACACAAAGGCATGCAGAAACAGGTCACAAAGTTAACCTCCTCCATCAAACCCTCTTCTCCCACGGACATCACAAAGCAGGCACTGAGCAAAAATACAGAAGCAGGGCGACACAATAACCTGGACATTTTACAGGAACATTACCTCAACATCATTTTATCCTTCAATAACTTACCTTTCATCGACCTCCCTTTCCGTACAGCGTGCGGATGGGCCAGGAAGCGGTACCAGGCCCGCCTGACCCACTCCACACTCCAGGCAACCAGGTCGCTGCTGGAACGCGACTCTGACATCTCCCATATCTGAGGGTTGGACCTGGAGGACAGAAGGACATTCCCATGATTACTAAAACTGCAAAGACAATGGTCAGACCCCCGATCCCTTTATCTGGGGGCCAGGACCCCTTTAATTGAACAAACCAATGGAATACACACCAGACTGTACGGGGAGGGAGGAGGGGGACGACCGGGTCAGGGACCAGTAACCTCCACCGGCCCTGTCACCTGGTCGACCCCCGGAGACCCAGGTGCTCCACCGACTTCCCTGGCCGAACGAACTGCTCCTCCTCTTCCCTCCGGGCAGGCCCAGTACAGACGGACCCTAAACAGGGCGCAGTTGATGTCCTCCTCCGAGGACGACTTCGTCGACCTGGGACTGCACGGAGGGAACAGGAGAGAGCATCAAATCAGTAGACTGAGCAGGAACATTAGAAAAAACAACAATGCACATACAGAAAACAAATTATCCAACAGTCACAAACCGGCTTCTCCCAACGTGGCTCTGTTAGAATCCACCATTCCAACATCCAGTCATGACCAAGCAAAAACAAGCCATCCGACCGCGAAAGAGGTGTTGGGGAACAACATGATGAGCACGAGGTCGCCAAAGCAAAATCATGCTGACCTAATGGCTAATAAGATCTCCTCTGACCCCACCTCAACATCCACCTCAGGCTGTTCTCAGGTTCATCTCAAGCCATCTTCCCTCCCTGGGACCGCTGCCGCTTCGCCACCTCCTCCGATAACATACACTGGACACATAACACGGCTCATCACACATTCACACATTTGCTGGATCAACTACATTTAATTTCATGATTTCTTCACAACCCAACCAGGGAACCAGGCCGGGAGGTTTACGAGCGGCGGGCCGGGGTACCCGGCTGGCGCGGCCACCCACGGGTCCCCTGATCCTACTCCACCTCCCATTTCCCCCTCCCCCCATCCCTCTAACCCCACTTACCTTTCAGGTCCCGCGCTGAGCCGTGGAACTGGCCCCGGCCTCCACGCCGCGGAGGACCTCTCCTGGGGCTCCGCCTCCAACATGCTAAATCTGTTCACTCTTTTCACACCACAGCAGCACAGGTGCACCTGCCGGAGAGAGGACTCACCTTCATTCCCACATCCAAATTTTCACCTGTAACTTCCAAACAAAACACAGATCCCGTAAATACCGTTAATCGCCATAACTCCTCTGCAGCGGCTGAACAGCGGTCCCGGGAGGCGAACGGCAACCCGTCACCACACAAACTGCTTTCTTTGTCTCTGTCCACTCCAAACAGCATACTTACCTGCACCGTCAGTAGAAAATCAACCCCAGCTGCATCATGGCTAATTATCCACACCTGGGGGATTACAGAGTTTACAGAGACCTTGATAGAGGCCTACGAGCGTCATTCAGCAGGCAGAAGTAGTTAACAACAATACACTCAAACACTGGACTCTCAGACAATAACAGCCCCGATAACAGATCATCTTTCTTATTCACTCCAAATTCAGTCACCTCCATCACTAGCCAATTCTATGACATCACACACATAGAGAAACAGCGCACACTTGATCACCTCGCTCATACAACACTTGTACAACATGGGGAAGGCAGACTGGGCACTCCTCTTGTCATCCATTTCCAAACTCACCCAGTCCAACATCTGACCATCTCAGGCCTCCAGGCCTGTGCAACCTGGACGGGGGGGGGCCAGAGAAAAGAGACAGGAGAGGATTTGTAACAAAAAGCTGAACACCCAAGTCCCGCTTGGACTAAATGTACATGAGCATTTCTGAAAAAACAATAAATGGGAGATTGTCATGTAATCTGTGTCTGTTTTGATCTGTTTTACTAAAACTCTTACAGGGTGCCGGTGCGGGGCTGCATATATAGATTCCCCTCTTCTTCCTAGAAAACACCTCTTTCTCCACAAAAGTCCTGTGAACTGCTTCAGATATTTTTTTCATCATGTTTTCTTGCCTTTCTTGTTCAGCAATTAATTTCAGTTATAATATTCATGGGATGGATGAACATGTTGTGTACACACAAGTAAAGCAATCACAATGTATTAAAATTTGAGTGATCAAGATGCATATAAATGTAGAGAGTAAAAAAATAAGCACATGATTTGGATCCAGACGGACGTTCGGCAGCTTCTTGTCATCAAATAGGCAGAACCAGAGCCGCTGACTAATACAGTCGCTGTTGTGCTCGACAAACTAACAAAAACAAAAAAAGGCAAAACTTCAAGACGTCCTTGTTCTCTATCTACCAAAAAATGGGAGAATAGAAAAAACTTTTTTAAGTTGGAAAATGATTGTAATCGTGTTGTGATAAATTATAAGAAAAGTTGGGTTACTGGCTGAACATATTTTTAATGCATTGCAGTAAAACATTTTCAGATACAATTAGTACATAAAATTTTTGACTTTGCATATTATTATTAATGTTGTTAATGTTAATCAACATCTTAATTCTGGTCATAAAATCTTTGACTTCTGAAGTGACTGAATTAACTCCTCCTTTTCTTCTCCTTCCAGCTGCCCTCTTCTCTCTCTCTCTCTCTCCTCAGGTTGTTCGAGTACCGTGGCAGGGTGTCTCCGGTCCCCCGGGTGGTGTCTCCGGTCCCCCGGGTGGTGCCCGTCAAACGCCCGTGAGTGGGTGGTGCCCCTGGTACGACGGGTCAAATCTCTGCCGGTCAAACTGATGGCAGGTAACGCATCTGTCCTTCCAAACAGCAACTAACAGAGATGTGAGTCAGTTGGAATTTAAAGTAAAAATTATTTTTAACATAAAACCAAAGTTTTGACTAGTTTTCAAAAAGAAAAGAGCCATAATTCATGTTTTGTTAAAAAAAAAAAAATCCTGATTTAAAAAATAAAAATTAATCATCCATGTCTATAACAGGGCTGAATCTCTGGTGAAGAGCGTTTTTAATTTATTAATGAACAAGTAAGTAGAGAATCTGAGATAAATTCAGCCACTAAAACACATTGAAATGACAGAAACAAAGCAGTTCGTGATTGTCTGTGTGCTAAACACGACCCACTACACATGTTTTAAGTGATTTTTTAACATTATTATGTTGGAAAAAAACATTACAATGAAATCATGTAGATAAAAACAGAATAAAATTTTGCTGACTTTAACAACCATAGAAGAAAAGTGTTAAAATTACAGTCAAACCTGCAGTTTCAGTTTGAGTTGAAGCAGCAGAAACAATCGCATCAGCGAATAGAGAAACAAATAAACAACATTTTAAAATTCTGCATGTGAGACCAAGATTTTTCTTAAGTCTTCAGTGAAAACATCTTATTGTTGGAAGTCAAATATTCTGCTGTGAACAGTCACAACACTGAATTGTCTCTTCACAATCACAGTCTGTTAAATCTTGACTTTGAAAGACTCTCTCGGTGACGCAGGACCTCGTCTTCATCCGTCTTTCAAGTCCGTGTTTTCCGTGTCAGTGAAAGGTTCAAGTATCAGGACGAACACGTTGCTTCACTTTAGCATTCTGCTGATTAAACATTCATTTCACATCATGCTGTGATTGTGGATGTGAGGAGAGACGCTGATCTCCTGTCAGCTGCTATCACGTCCGACTCTGACCCAAAACCTTTTTATCCCAACGCTCTCTTATTTCTGCTGAGATTCACTGGTTTTCACGCTGTGCAGAGCTCACAAAGCCATTTTGATGTCATGGATTTTATGGGATTTGAGTGTCTGTTCGTGCTTTCATCAAGCTTGCATTTCAAATGGTTGTGAAAGGCAATATTAAATAACACGAACAGACTTTTAACAGCTCACTGTTTGGAAGCTTGAAATAAAGAGCTGACGGTTTCTACTTTCAGCCTTAAAGCTCAGTGTAAAATGCCAATTTGAACTCAGTTGTGTTCATGGTTACAGGTTTTTAAACCACCGGCTCTATTGTGGTTTAAGGACCTGAATGTCAATAATGTAAAGTTTATTTGAAAACTAAAATAATTCAAGTCTGTCACAGATGATTTTGTTAACTGGCATTGACTGAACGGTTACCAAACTCTGTGTGACTGTAACAAATGATTTCACAAATTAAAAAAACACAGTTTGAGAAGTGAGGTAGAAATTTGAAAACTGAAAATTGAGATCGACTCTCCGACACGATGCAAAGTCAAAGATAAGAAGAACATGACCACATAAAATCTTCTTCTGTCTTGCTAAGGGAGTGTTTAGAGGTCAAAGGTCAGAGCTGCAGCAGGAAAGCAGCAGCTCTGGAGTTTGCAGGAATTCCACATCAAGGACGCCTCAGCGGTTTGATTCGTGGCAGACTGAAGGGCCCACGGTCCCACAGCCTTCAAACGCATCACATGCTTTTATTGTTTTAAATAAACAGACACTCTGGAGGGAAAGAGGATGTGAACTTACAACACGGCAGTCGATGTACTTTTGATCAACGTTGGTGTTAAACTTATCTGGAACTTAATTTTCTTTGTCTTCTACCACCATCATCTAAAAGTATCTTCCCCAGAGAAATTACAGCATTTATCTTTTTTCAAAACTGGATAATGTCTGCTTTTAGAGGACTTCAAAGTCTCAGAAATATTGTTTTGGATCAAACTTTGACGCAGCAGATTGTATTCAGAGTCTTGTTATCAAGCCAGTGGATCTTTTTGAAGAGTACTCAAAAAACCTAAAGGCAAGACAGTGGCTGGCGCCCACCGGGAGTCAGCTTAAGTAAAATATTTGTGCACTTTGAGAGCACTTTGTTCCTCCAGATGCTGGTCAAAACAAATTGCTAGTTTCAGCAATTGATATATAATGTTACTGAAAAACACATTGGACACGACTGAATGCTTGCGAATTAAAACAGGTGTAAAGCTACTATGGACAACAGTGTGCAGCCTGTGATGCTGAGATGAATCCTGTTAGATTTAAAATGATCTTTAAGGTTCCAAAATAAACTGAAAATGTCAAAAAAAAATTGTCATCCCAACACATGTTGTTGTTGACAGTCACTCAGTTTCAGAAAAAAAGTCTTTTATCAGGATCTCAAGGCCAGTTTTCCTTCACATGATGCCAAAAGGTTCAGGGTCATTTATTCACCCTTGTGTCTGGCAGCGTTGCACAACAAAGTGAGAGTTTCAAGACCTTAAACAGATCAACACAATAGAAAAGGATGAAGTGAGGCACTTAAAGTTATCAAGAGAGAAAGAAAAAAAGATGGTTAAAATGAAAGCTGGAATCAAAGGGAGATGACAAAAAACAGAGTGATTCAGAAAGTGAAAGGACGTCATTAGGGAGTCGTAAGTCACTTTACATGCCTATCAACACATGCAACAACACACACACATGGTTGGTAAAATATGGTTGTAATTGTGAGTTTTTCTCACAGTTAAAGAAAAAGAAAACAACCACCAGATGTGTCGATTGGCTAAAGCTGATTTTTGTTTGTTTTTCATAAATAGACAATCTATAATTTTTTATTTAATCAATCCTAAAGTACACATCTGAAAGAAATTTCTAAACTAAAGCCGAGATGAATAAGTTGTCTCATCTTAACATGACAATTCAGTCCATCTGTCCCTCTGACACCCAGCAAGATGGTTCAATAAGTTGGCCTGACCGCTCTAAAATCTGGCATGAATATGAAGGGATCATTAAAGATGATTTCTGATGTTATTGGTGTTGCCTCAGACTTTGCTCAAGTGTTGCTAACAGTCTGAATTTTCCACTTCAACAGAATAAACAGAGAATAAACAGAGAACCAACACTGACTCCCGTCCCTCCATTCAAGCTGTTCTGTTGAAGTGATGGAGGCAAATGATTTTCTGGCTCCCATCAAACCTGTTTGTGACTCTTCAGTATCGACTGAACAGTAGTTCCTGTTGCTTTTCTCAAGATCCGGCTTTTGTCTGAGAGAAATGTTACCAAAGATACCGTGCCATCATTTACTCAAAGTTCCAGAAAGACTGTAATACTCGTAGAACTCTGAATTTGTAAAATTCAAAGGTCTGGATAGCTCTTTGCAGAAACTGATCCAGAAATAGACACTTACATCTTTGTCTCTCTCTCTCTCCCAACTGTTGATGCTGTTCTATGTTCAGGTATTGATATATATCACACGCTTTTCACTGTTGCACTGCTGTTGATGCAAATGTCTGTAACTCCCCTGCACTCAGTTTTGTTTTCTGCTGTATATATTCAACGGTTCATTGACTAATTTAGTTTGACCTTCATGCACGTTTGTCTTTGTGTCTTTGCATCTCCAGCAGCAGTCAAAGGCACAGAGCTGCAGGCCGACATCGAAGCTTTGCTGAGCAGATCACAGAAGACACATATCACTGCCACATGTAACATGTGCACACACACACACACACACACACACTTCTTCACCTTTGAGTACAACTAAGCGTCATTTTCAATATGAATTACTACATGATTATTGTTCATTGTTGTGGTTATTACAACTGTTGGATGATCATTGTTTTTTTGTTTTTGTCATTTTTGGATCATTTACTGATACTGTTTCATGTGGTGTGTGTGTGTGTGTGTGTGTGTGTGTGTGTGTGTGTGTGTGTGTGTGTGTGTGTGTGTGTGTGTGTGTGTGTTTCCCAAGCGGAAACTATGTCAGCTTTAAGACAAATTTGTGTGAATTTTCACACAAAGACTCGAGAAACATTTAAAACAGTTGTGAAAAGAGGGTCAATAATGAAGGACTGAATGAACATCTCATCCAAAAGTTCAACTCACTGACACTGAATAAAAAACATTAAAGTAATATTTGTCTTTATGTCTTTATGTCTATCTTTTAAAACAAGATAATGCTCATCATTGTGAAGTTTCAGAGCTTAATACATAAACATGAGACGTGACATATGAGGAATATTATTAGACTGAGCATTTTTCAAAACATTTTTCTATATGTATATTTTTTATCTTTAATATAGTGCAGTTTTGGCCCCAAAAAAAATTAACTAAAAGCTTTTAAAACAAGGTTAATCAAAGAAAGTATTCAAAACAGTTAACCTTTGCAATTTAGCCCATATTTACCAACATATCTGCACATCTTTTGATGTAAAGAGGGCCGGCACAAATGATGATAAACTGGATAAAAGACCTGCAACAGTTATTGTTTTTTTTTTTCAAAGGTTGCTATGGCTTTTTTGATGAACCAGCTTAATAAAAAAAATTATTAGTGTTATGTTGAAGCACCTGCATAAACAAAAGAAACGGCCAAAGAAAAAATGCTGAAAAAAAAGTTTGGAAATCAGATCAGTTTTTATTTCTTCTGTACAGCAGAAAAAAAAAATCATTCAACTGTCGTCTCATTTATTTATAACAACTGTGCCGGTTGTGTCCAAAATAACTGAATAAGTGAAACTGAATTTAAGGCTTTTTAATTGGCAAGAGAAGAGAAGAGAGGCATTTCTAAAGTAAAATATATATAGATATGTAAATACAAAATATTTGCCACAGAGAGACATTTAATAAATGTTAACATTTGTATTCTGTAACTGTTCAAACATCTGCTTCAGAATTAACAGGAATCCACTGGATAAGACTTGAAGCTCATCGTTTCCAAACACAGACAGATAATGTAAGAATTTCAAATGAATGTAAATATGATTTATACGGAGTATGTACACTTTTACGTATTGCTTCTTCAACTCTATTATTTTACTTATATTAAACCTATATATTGTAATGTGTTATGCTTTGTTATGTATAAGATAAAATAAGATAAGGTATTCCTTTATTAGTCCCACCATGGGGAAATTGGCATTGTTGCAGCAGCAAGTGGACAGTAAAAGACAGAATGTAAAAAGCAGCGATAAGAATAAAGAACAATAAAAATAAGTACAAAATAAGAACAAAAAAATTACATTATTTACAAGGGTGACGTTATTAAGTGGTAATATTCAGTGCACAGATGAAATTGGAATAATATACATGGATATAAATAAGAGGAGGTAGCGGAGTTGAGATCATACATCGTGTCTGTGGGTTGATGCGTGATCTATTGATCAGTTATCCGGTCGTGTTTGCCAGATGGCAGCAGAGAAAGGAGGGAGGAAGCTGTGTTGCACAAATCTGTGATGAAAATTATTAAGAAAGCCTGACTCAGTAATTTTAGAAACTTATTTCGTGCTCAGTTGAAGTTGAGTGAGCCTGTGAGAACAGCTTGGGGCAAAAATACAAAATATACTGAAGTTTTTTGTGTTTGAAGACATCCAGACCAAACCAGGAATTGTGACGAAAGTACAAATGTTCTCATTTAGTTTAATAGGGATTGTCTGTTTTTGCTGTGGAAAGTGACAAACAATGTGGGATTTGGTCTAAGAAGACCCTCATCAAAGAGCCACAACACGCAGTGAGTGAGAATGATGTCAAATTGCTTTGTAGTTTGTGTTATATGTACATTGCAAAACATTTACACTCAATGGTACTGTGCTCCAATTAAAATGAAAACAATGTAAAGCTTAAAATATGACCTTCAAATTAAAAAAAAACCTGCTCTAATTGGTTTTGCTTGAAAGCTTTAATTTGTTTATCGTCTAGATTGATAATTTATTCAAAAATGTAACATTTAGTAATATTTGTGAGGTCACGCAGAGGGAAATATTTTAAAAGACAGAAGATGCTTGAGTCATGGTAATCAGCTGCTCAATAGTTTGGGGCTTTCAGCACCTAAAACAGCAATAAAGTTGAGAAAAGATTGCAGGTCATCTATGAAAGAATTAGTTTAAAAATAAAAAGTCCGACCTAAAAAAACTAAAATGCAGCTATTTATTTCTACTATATTTTCTTTTATTTATTTTGTGTGTTTGTTTATTTAGAAGTTGTTATCCAGGTCTGGTGAATCCAAGTGAGCCAGTGTATTTGACTGATTTATTGTGAAGATCAACTGGAAATCCTCAGTTAACAATTCAAGGTTATTTAAGTTTTTCAGAAGGTGCACTGTAGGATCTTTGTATTAAAACTACTGTGAAAATTAAGTTCTTTGTTATTTTCTGGTAAAAAAATTTGGCTTTTGTCTGCAATGCAACCGTAACTTTAACAATATACTAAATTAATTTGAAAAAAAAGGTCTAGAGGGTAAATATTTTCAACATTTTGATTAATAATGTCGCAACTGGAATAAGAATTTTAAACTTTGCTTGCAAGTTTCCGACATTTTACAAATACCTGAGTCATAAAACCAACTTTTTGTGACTTTTTTACAAAAGTTAAAAACATGCTTTTGGTTTGTTTCATGGGTTTTTTGATTTACCGTATAATATTTGTACGTGACTTCTATCATATACACCAAAAATATCAGACACGAAACAAACATGTTTATTAAAAAACAGCATAGCAGTGTTTTCATTTAAATTCTTACAGACAATAGAAAACAACAGATACAAAAAAAAGGAACAAGTAATGTGGATGATTATAGCTAAAGGCGGCAAGTTAAAATTTGACCGCATATTAAAGAAAGCAAACCAAAAAAAGTGAAATTACTTTAAAAGCTCACGCTCTGGGCATGAAGCCAGGATCCATCATCACTCTGACACTCTCTTCTTGTCGCTTAGTACCTTTAAGTATGATTACGGTAAAAGCTGAGGATAACAGCATGCAGAAGAGCACAGAGGGAGGCATGGACACATTTCTCCCATCAGGCTGCAGTTCAGAAAACTGCGATGAAAGCAAGACTAAAGATTTCTGGACATGCACAGCCTGAAGGGAATGCGGTCGACCCGAGGCCTGCTGCTCTCAAGGCTCACAATAAGATCACAGCATTTAATTTTGTTTTTCATGAGCATGATAAGACCTTCAAGCTGCAGAAATTGAATGATTTATTTCCCGTCCTCTTTACCCAGACATTATTTTAAAACATCACACAGTTGTGGACGGGTCTGGTCACGAAAAGACATGGTTGGAAACATTTTTATTTCACATTAATGGAACACTTCAAAGACATCATGAAATGCATATGGAGGGCATACACGCAAGCATCATAAACATACGGTATTTTTAAAGAAAAGCTCAATTTTTATTGGGTTTCCTATCAGTTTCAGAATGAAATACATTTGAAAACAGCCTGGTGAAAGGAGCTGTTCTGCAGTGGAAGTGATTTCCATGTTACGTTATGAAAGCTGCAGCTTTGTCTTACTTATCCTGCTCAAAAAAAAGTTCCAACTTAAGCAGTAAAAGGTCACCATACATGTTTGCAGTAGTTTCTGGCAGCAAAGGCTCTCAAATAAATTTAAAAAACGCAGATAAGAGCCAGAGAGGCTCCGACATGAAAAGATAGAAGAAGCTGTCTTTGCCATGTTGTGACGACTCGGTGCTTCGGCCCTTGAATCTGCACCAGCAGCCTGGCATACGTCCTGTGTGTGTGCATTTACCTTTGTGTGGCAGTTTTATAGTTTATTGAATTATTTAATAAACCGCAAACTAACAGTGAGTATAAAATTAGATTTTTTAATTTATTAAATTTAGATTCTTAACCAAATTTGAATTAAACTGGTTTTACTCCTTCGTTTTTTGGGGTCCGACAGACCAGCTTTATGTGCAGAGATAAGACTTGTTCAATAATAACCCTTTCTTTGCCAAAGAGGAAAAATGTACCATTAATCACTGTTTATTCCATAAATAGGTAACCATGAGCACAGCACATCCAGGGTAGTTTGCATTACATTTTTGGTAGTCTGTTTTTGATTTGTAACTGTAGAATTATTACGTCCAGACCCCTGTGTCTAATTTGACACACAAGACATTTTACTACCAGCCAAGAGCAGTAAAAACCAGGTGGGTTTCAGCCCCACATTCAGAGTCACATCAAGGTATTTACAAGTCCATTATAAGATAGCAGGTCCACTGAGTTTATGTGATTACTTATGTGAAATAATCACCTTTGCTCCTGGCAGTCAGACTATCAAACCAAACTCCATCCTAAGCAGGTGTTAAACAGTATAGAACAAACAAAAATGGGGAAATGTATACAGTCTTAAAAGGAGCATTTTTACTGACAACATAGCCAGGAGTGCTGCTCACACGAATCACGAACCTTTGATCAGTGTGGAATTTTCTACAATGGTGGGGGGGGGGGCATGTTTTCAGGGGTCTGTCCATGGCTACGAGCCAGTTAACACTGTTGACAGCAAGAAGGAACAGCACACAAGGTGCTAAGAAAAAAGTCCTGCATTCAAAATGTTACATGCGCGTAGCTAAAAAGGTCAACACAGCTTTCTAACCTGTTCACATCCCCTCGATCACCGAAGAAGCTTTTGATGATGCAAAACTAATTAGATTAAGAGTTTAAAATTTTAACCGGTTTTGGACGTGGTTGCATAATTACATTTGTAGCTTAATAGTTTTCTGTTACAGCTTTTTTATTATTTATATGTATATTTTAAATAGGCCCAAAAAGGTAAATATCAAAGTTTCAAAAGTAAAAGTTCCCATTGTGACTGATGTGTTCGGTGGGTGAGATTGTAAGTAGTTACTCCAGTGTTCTGTGCTCAGCTTTCATGTTTCACATTTAAAATCCTGCAGACCAGTTAGTTGTGATGTAACTGGTTCCAGACAGTGGCACCACAGTCAGAGCAGACTGCCCATGAAAGGCGCATTTAATCCTGTAAATCTGTAGAAAAAATACAAAAGAACTGCATCCAATCTCCCCTCAAGGCCCGATGCATTGTGTGACCATGGGTGGCCGAGGGACTGTGGCCTGTGAAGTGCATGATATTAGCTGAGCAGCCCTTTAAACATTTACTGATGTCGTGTTGGGGGAACTAGAGTCCTTGGTGATGCCCCGTTCAGTCCGACTCTAATGAGTGACTGCTTTCAACCAAGATAAAAATCACAGCACAGACAGACTCGATTAACACATATACATGTGAATATTGAATATTGATTTCCCTTCATTCCTTTCAGTGAATACATTTGTAAACATAAGAGTAAAATTTTAATCAACACTTAAAATTAATCTCTTATGTTCAATCATAAGAAACTTTTCAGAAGATTTAAATAAAAATAAAAAAAATCAGCCTTTTCAGCAGTTTTTAAGGCCAACACAACTCAAGTCAGTTCAAACACAGCATGAATTAGTTTTTTCATACTTGTTAGATCTACACCATTTTATAATTTTTTACTTTTAAAACACTGTTTTTAAATTAAAATTTTGTTGGTTTTTTTTGCCTCTCTGTGTATGTTTGTGTAGAGCTGAGGAAGGAAGTGCAAGAGCGAGGAGGCGTGGCAGGAAGGGGAGGAGTCGAACTCAGGGCTGGAAGACGAGGAGGAGGAGCACAGAGAAAACAGCTGAAGAAGAGGAGGAAGAAGGAGATGACAAAGGAGAGGAAGAGAGGGAGCACACGCAGGACGCCATCCACCATCATCGACGGTATTTACACCTGCATGTATGTTTGTGTTTACATGTAAAAGCTCTGACACGCTGGAAAGAAAAATAAAATATCAAATGATTTCAAATAAAAAATTATCCCACGTCTTGAACATCTTTATGAAAAACATTTCTCTAAATTTAGACAAGACAATTCTGTTATTTTTGAAAAGAAAAAAATCAGTTTTATTGGTTTTCGATTGTTTAATCTGCTGTGTGTTTCTTTTTCTAACGCAGCAAAGTGGTTACGGACAGTTTGGTTGCCATAACAGACAGTAAAAAAGTAACTTGTGTGCTGAGAGATAGTAAGGATTCTTCTTCTTCTCACACTTATTATTATTTCCACCAATATAATTATTATTTTTAAGGGGAATGAGGGACTGCTGCTTCCCTTCTCAACAAACACTGATTACTAAAATACTGACACAAAGATGCAGACTGCAATAAAAACACAAGTTGCGATATAAACACTTCTTTTTATTCGTTTATTTGTTAAGTGTATTTAAATCTTACTTGAGCTTAAAATACAGGCTTAAAGTTACAATATTACACGGTTATATTCAGCAAATGTTTCTAACTATAAAATCCTTTTAATGATTCCAGACTGGAATTAAAGGAACGTTGTTCCAGCCTTGTTTTCCTTCTCAAACCTCTCTGTTCTCTAAAGAGGTGTGTAATAAGAGTAAAATCGACTTTTGCAATGCTCTCTGTGGTTTATCATTCACATGTGGAAGAAGTTAAACTGTTTATGACCTGAATGCAGAAGCAAACAGCTGTGCTCGTCCATAAGAGTGGAAGCTGTCCTCCACCGTTGCTTCTGCTGCCGCCAACATCATGACATCAAAAACTATGGAGACAGTCAGCAGCAGCAGAAACAGTTTACTATGTAAAAGCACCATAAGTCTTGTTACACAAACAGATATCAAGTCATTTTGAAAATCATCCCAAGGATTTCCACAGGGAATCTGTGACATATTTATAAAATTACCCAATTTCCTAGAATTATTCGATGGAGTTTATTTTCCTCTTACACTTACTGAAGTTCCTCAGCAGCATAACAGGAAGGGAAAACAACATCTGTCCTTCATCCCTTGAGTTTTTACTTTAGCAGGTGAGTGTGTAAAGGACTGTGTTGTCCATGGCGGGTAAAACAGATGGATTAGCTGTGTTGCTGTATGTAAAATAAAAAACCTTCCCATCATAATGTTTCATGATGTTTATCATATTTGCTGCCCTTCTGATTCCACAGTGGTTGACCACAGATGGCACATGAACTTGGTTTGACTCTGGAGAGATTTCCTGCTTATATCGCAAATAAAAATATTAGGAGTTTGTTCTTCTAAAGGTGTTTGGTCAGATTCCAGCCTTCACCTTTTGCCTCTTCTGCAACTCAGAACCTTACATTACCACAATCTGAGGTCAGTTTCCGTGAATACTTCCAGTGTAAATGTGTGTTCTGACTTAAGTCTTTTTCTGCTGTTGTTTTATTCAGGAGAGCAGTTTTCTATTATCATAGATGGACTCCTTTCAACCACTAAAGGTGAGTGTTTCTCTCTCCAACTGAGTTGTATCCTACAAGCAAGAAATGTTTGACATTTTTCATCTGCTTTATAAGTTCCAAACATGCAAACTGTGAGATCTTTCTGTTCTTTGACCTTTCTGCTACCATATTTTGCTTATGATACATTAGATTAAAATTTTTCTTCGATCTCAGCTGCATAAAAAATCCTATAATATGCTGTTTAACAGCCACCGTTAAACATCTCTAGCAGTGTGAAGTGAGACACTTCGGGCGACGCTTAAGTTTACTGGGGTTAAAGTAAAGTTTGTTAAAGAAAAAGAAATATAGGAAAGAAAGAAAGCTCTGCTCGATGGGAACATGATCTGCTTGAGGTCTCTTAATAGATTTATCTGGTGTTTTTGCAGCATCTTTTTATGTCCAACATGACAATGACTCAGCCACAAAGCAGCGACTCTCTGTCCAGATAATGTGGAACAGAAATGGAAAAAAACCTGGGACAGCCTCATCATGCGTGAAACTATCAACAACGCTTTGAAGGAACGAAGCAGATAAAAAACAGTCGTGACTTCTGCTAATTTGAACCTGACTTCAGGAATGAGGAGGCTCACAAAAAAATGCCAAATCTGTCATTTTCAATTTTTTGAGACTTTGATAAAGCTAGTAAGTAGAGATAAAACAAGGAATGTGTTGCACAGAGCCAGGCTTTCTGCAGGCCTTGATCACAGTTACTTGACACACACTGAAAATAAAGTTGTCCCATTGACCTGCAGGTCGCTGAGGAGCTCCACAGAAGCAGGAAGAAGCCGTAATGTTGCTCCCTCATTTCACCTACCAGCACTTAACCTGCCACGCCAGGGATTCAAACCAGCAACCTCACCCCCAAATGTTTCTTAAGCCCACAGACCATCACTGCCCCTCATTTTGGTCGAGTTTTTAAGGTGCACTGATATACTTTCAAACAACATGTAAGATGGGACTATATCATTTATACAAATATGCCTAAAAAACTTGTATGCAGGCCCTGCATACAGCAGCTACATGAGGACGGACACGGAGGTCAGGCAAGAGGAGCTGGTTGGAAAAAAGAAAAATAATGGCTCAGCAATTTGGAGATGGTTCAGATTTGGACCGTCAGATAAGCAGTAGAATAATATTGTGCTGACATAAAAGAAAGGAACTTTTTTATTCTTCCGATTCCTCTCGTTTCCAGTATTTCCTTTCTGTTGTCATTATTTCTAATATTTTCTCATCTTTTACAACATACATAAGTTGTTTTCCTCTATTTTATTTTTATTTTATTTTTTTTATCTTGGTCCCTGTAGTTGAAAAAAGTAAGAAATAAGAATTAACATGGAAAATTCAAACAATTTAGAAATGCAAGGTCAACAGCTGAGGCTGAGAACAGAACACACACATCCCTCTTGACTTAACAGCTGAAACAGATTTGTTATGCAGTTTGTACTCACAGCAATACCCTCTTATGATTTTCATTTTGAGATTATCACGTTATCCTAAATTTTAATTAAAAAAATATATCAGGTCATTGGTTTTGCCCTTCAACAGCCCATTTTTCAAGAACTTAATTTTTTAAGAAACAAATTGCACAACAGACTCTGCTTGATTAAAAACACACAGCAGAGACTGAAGTGCATTCAGTTGCACGCTTCAGAACGACCACGCTAACGCTAAGCACTGAACTTGATTCTCAAAGAGACTTTGTTCTGTTTTTCAACATCTAAAGGCCAATAAAAGTGTCTGGTTCCATGTAATTGGCAGGAAATTCACGGACTAAACAAACTTTGCTGCTTTTCTTTATGACATCTGAAACACAAGCATGGAGGTATATTTTTGTAATCGACCCCTTTGCCGCCCACATCGACTGCTGTAACTATGAACACAGCTTTAGGTGAAAAGAGGCCCCTCCTTGTTTTGAACCAGGACTTCATCAGCTGCTTTTGGAAGAAATGCACAACATACCGAGCTCTCCCTAAATGTTGATTCAAGTCCAGCTCATGAACTTGATCGTGACATTCAAAATTAAAACAAGCTCATATGGCTCCCTATGGTGAATTATTTTTTCCTTCGTCTCTGAAGTCTCATGGCTTTTTTGGCTGATCACTGAGCAGCACTGCTGCTTTTATTGGACCCATCGTCATAACTGTCATTAGCTTATTGAGCTTTTTAGGGTAAATTATGAGCCCCCATGTCTTTGCCAGATATTTGAGGTTATTGTGAAATCCTTCTCTGGCATTTTCTGTGGCAAAGAAAAGACCTAAAATTCTCGTACAGCTCAATCATGAGTATATGTGCCATTTAATTTTGATTTTATCTGAATACAAAGAATATAGCTGCTATATGTGTTTACCATGTAACAACTGTTTGTACACAACAAGATCTTGTAAGGATTCATTAAAGCAACAATGATCGGAATACACATTAAATGACATTCTTGCGGATCACAACACAGCCTCTCAAAAAACAATAAGTCATAATTTTAAATCTTTTAAATCCTTTCAACCACAAGGATTTCAACATTTGTCAGCAAAACGTTTTTATAGGAAGATAAGTCGCTGAAGTTAAATGTAGTTTGACAACATGTTTTTCAATATATAGTAATAAATATAGGTAATTTATGTAATATTGTTGTGTTTTTTAAAAATATATTTGTAGCACCAAGCGACCATGTTTTTTTTTTTTACTTGAATGGCACTTTGTCAGTAGGGATGTATTAGTGCCGTCATTGTTCCCATTTTTGTGAAGTTTTTCAAGTTTTTAAAAAGCTATTAATTTAGTTTTAGTAACTTCCCTCAGTCAAAACGCAGAAACAGATGTCATGGCATTCTCTCTATCCACAGTTACAAAGTTTTTTTTACTTTATTGTGCATAAACATAAGAAAAATTTTTTTTTCTTAATAAAGGCAATCTTTAATTTATATTTTTAATTGGAATTTTATGTGTATTTAAAGAAGTAATTTTGAAAGCAAAGCACGGACCATTGCACAAAATGGAATTCTGTAGTTATTTTCATCCATATTTTGACATTTTATTTTCCAAAAAGTTATTTAGACATCAGGAAATTAAATATGTTTATCACAATATTAGTTCAGCTTTACTAGCAGCTGTTTTTTTGGATAAAACCAAGTCACCAAACCGAGTCCAGCCAAGGCAGCATGTGTGCATAGAAAAGGCTTCATAGTGAGACGGCTTTGATCCAAACATACGGAAAACTAAACTCAAAGTCCCTTTGAAATTTGTAGTTATGCAAATTCAAAGAAATAAAGCCATACCCGACCTGTACATTATTTGGTTTACTCCATATGTTAGATAAGAAAGGTCATCTTTTTCAAAAGCAATCCAGCTTCTAATTTATTCAATGTTTCTGTTTTCAATAGATCTCTTTATTGAATTTGAAAAAATACAATAAATGTAATGAACTCCAGAATTGACTTCCTTATCATACCCATTCACTGAACCCCTGGATCCTTTTTCAACCTACAGCTTCTAAACTTAGTGAAGAAAAATGATAACAAGCACCATATGGAGAAACAAAGGGCAACCCAGAGTTCAAGAAAAAATGGGGGGCACTTGGAAATTATCACAATGATTACAAGATTGAACAGAGTAAAAAAATTTAAACCACCAAAATATATAAACATTTCGAATTAACTGTGGAATTAGCCTTCAAAGCTGACCTTGTTGGGGGGGGGGGTCAACCCTTCAGCTTTATTGATGGCCAAAAAATATTTTATTGGTAATAAAGAGAAAGGACAAAGCTTTGTCTGCAAGAAAATGTGAACATCTGCTTGTTAAGAAACAATTGAGCCCTTTATTAGTGACAAGAGGGATTCTGAGCTCCAAACTGGATTACATAGATACTCAGTGCTAAGAGGCCGATGATTCTCATTGTGCAGAAAAACAGAATGAAGGCGTAATGGAGGGGTGTCCTAGCATGTTTGCTATCGTATGCACATTTAACCTCAATGCGCCCCAAGTTTAGACCAGCCTGGACCTGGTCTAAACTCAGGGCGCAAACGTAAAACAGATGGGAGTGTGTGTATCTCGCATTTGGCTAAGACGCACACACACCTTTCATTTATGTAAGCATTCTCCTACACACACACACACACACACACACACATTAAATTTCCGTTTCAATCAGGAGTGATTGTAATCATAATGCCAAATTAATCTCTATGGATGGGACAGGATCACAACTGTCAGCTGGAACAACCTCCGTGTTCATGTCAGTGTATTTATTTGATCACATAAACAGATTGATCAGATTAAATAATAATTATGTATAACATGAACCCTGAGCCAAGAGTTCTGTCTCCTTACTGCTGAATTGCCTTTCTTCGTTTAAATTCAGTATCAACAAACAGCTGAAAGAAAAACAGTCCGTCGACGATTGATTACCACATGTATTCTATTAACAAAACGAATTTAATTTTTAGGTGTGTGTGTGTGTGCCTGCGTATGTGCGTGTGTGTGTGCCTGCGTATGTGCGTGTTTGCCTGTGCAGGAGAAAATACATTGTTGAAACAGAAATGATAAAATATGGAAATGTTTCCTTTCAAACAATTTGATTTTTACTGAGATGTTTTCATTTTTGATATGAGTGCTAGAGCGAGTTTAGCATCGCCTAATTCTCTCCATGGCCTCAGCTTGGTGTCACCACATTTTGTTTAAGTCGTTTTCCCCTTAAACTCTCCAGTATTTGCCTTTGGGCAGTTCTCAACTAACTGGACAGCTGCAGCAGTCAAGTAAGCACTCCAATTGTGAGTCTCAGTCTGTTGTGTCCAACTTTTGACACTGCTTTTTCTGTTACCAAGAAAGAGAAACTGCCCCCCTCATACTTTGCCCGGTGCTTCCATTGCTGCTGCCAGAAGAAGCCTGGATATAAATGAGGGCAAAGCCAAAGGTTTCAGCCTGCTCTACCCTGTCGCAATCCTAATTCTTTGTCTGCAGAGACATTCTAGCTATTATATTTATCCATTTTCCTCTTCTTTTCCCAGTCTGACACATGTTCTCAAGCTGTCGAGAAGATTTTACATCCTTGATTATCTCAACTCTCAGCTTCATCTCTCGTCTTCACTGCTGGATTCCATGTTAGTTAGAGTCATGCTAAGCTTCTGCCACCAGGAAGAAAACAAAGATCATTAAAATGAGCTTGGATCATCTTGTCTCTTTTGTGGAGAATTTCATTGTGTCCTGGAACAAACTCTTCATGTGCGTCTCGTGACATTTCTTTGGAAAAAGCAAAATGCTACCAGCCAACAATATGTTTTAACTTAAAATACTAAAATCCATCAAGGCCAGGACTTTATTATCAGCCACACTCATGTATTTACCGTCATCCAGCTAAACTGAACTTAATAAGGGTTTTCCCTTCATGCTAAGAGCTGTAATTTAAAAAAAAATTAATCTAAATCTCCCCTGGGTGTCTCTCTACTGTTACGACCCCTGCACTGTTTAGTCTAAACACACTATCAAATCCACAAAAGAGTCATGATTTCCTAATTGGATATTAGCTCCAGTATCAGGAAGTACATAATTAAGTTGTGATTTAAATTTCCAAGGCAGACCCAGAGGTCTTGGATCTAATCATAATTTACATGGAGTTTTTGTGACTCTGGCGCTGCAACAAAAGCTTTCACTAAATTCAGAGCAGACAGAAACTTCATGCTGTTGTATCGTTGTAATTGGTATATGCATGCTTCCTTCAGTTTCCACTCATGATCTGGCATTTTTAGTCTCTAGTTTTTTGTGAAAGGGAAATTATCTAGTAACTTTTAAGAAATCTGTTGCAGCAATAATTAGTTAGTTACATTTAGTCTGTCAGAACTTGAAAACCCTCTGAAGTATAACATGGACTTGTTAAACAACTTGTTGTTGGACTTGTTTACTAACTTGCCACCTTCCCCAGAGTCTTTGTGCTTTCTTGTCTCACAGATACCCGTGGACAGAGGTTGGACCAGGATTGCTGATCCAAGCTGTGCCTTCTGCTGTGGCTCTGCTTGATGCTTAGAGCAATTATTATTGTTATTCATTTTTATTTTTATTTTTATTTTTATTTTTATTACAAGCATTTCTACTGTTGGCATTGTTATTAGTACTCTTAATCGTATCAATATTAACACACTTACATATAGCTTTCAAATA
>JAQNCA010000014.1:2800944-2813413 GCA_029783725.1 Acanthurus tractus
CAGCCTCCAAACACTGTCAGGAAAACCCAGAGTTTTCACTTTATCTGAATCAAGGACGCCTGATTTGATTCAGCATCTCTTTAACATCATTTGAAGGGTTTTTAAAGTGTTGGATCAGAAGCTGTCGACGCCCAAAGTCAGTTTGAAAGATGTAAATGATGTATTTCATGAAATAAAACGTGTTAACAGTCTGGTTTCTGACCTTCTTGGGTAAGAAGTAGACTCCCACAGGGTATTTGGCCGTGTTCGTCCACAGCTCGATCTGAGCCAGAACCTGCAGGAAAGTACAGGCGATGACACTTAAACAGATATATTGATATTATAGTAAAACGTCAAAGCTGCGGATTAACATGTCGCTTCTGCGTTTTAACATTGTTTTTCTCTGGCTTGTGCAAGCCGACGGTACCTGGTTGGTGAAGGAGTTGCTCATGACGAAGGATGGATGTCCCATGGCACAGCCCAGGTTCACCAGCCGGCCCTCGGCCAGGACAATGATGTGACGGCCGCTCTTCAAACGGAAGCGATCGACCTGAAGAGAAGAAGAAGAAGAAGAAGAAGAAGAAGAGTTACAGCTGCTGCCACTCAGGTTTGATTCAGGAGAGACGAGGTCAGACCGAGCGTGACTACGGAGGAGAAAACTGGGAGAGCAGATGTCAAAGTCTGGAAACAATCCACGGACGCTTCAAAGAGAAAACATGAACGTCAACGTTTAAAAAGTCCTGAGGTTCTGAAAACAAAGAGACTGGATGGTCTGGTTCAGCTTTCATACCTGAGGTTTGATGTTGATCTTCTCTGCGGCGTTCTTGGTGAGCCAGGCCATGTCGATCTCACAGTCAAAGTGTCCGATGTTGCAGACGATGGCGTCGTCCTTCATGCTCTCAAAGTGACTGAAAATAACAGACAGAGTCATTAACGTGCAACTTGTTTCTGAGCAAATGTCAACAGTTTTATACTCAAAGTTTGTAATAATTCGAACGGTTCAAGTGTGTTGAATTAATTTATTTGTACAAGTTTTATAAAAGAAAGTAGAGTTTCGGTTCATTTCAGTTTTAGCGGAGTCATGTGTGAAACTCACCGTCCGAGGATGATGTCCTCACAGCCGGTGGTGGTGACGAAGATGTTTCCTTCCTTGCAGGCCTCGTCCATGGTGGTGACCTCGTAACCTACAGAGAAAAAAAGCCAGAGAGAAGTTATTTTGTGGGCTGAATATTCTCAGGAAGATCAGTCACATAATCTCTCTTTTTTTTGGAAAAACCTCAATTTTGCTTGATTTGTAATGTGGCATTTATTGACTGACTTCTACAGATTATGATCAGATAAATCTCAGTCATTTTCCAGCTCAACCTGCAGGTTTGGTAAAATCTTGTCATGTTCAAATTTGAGTCAAGGTAAGACTTCAAACCCAAAACAACGACACACCTTCTCAGAGTCACCTGAGCGTGTTTTGCACACAAGCTCTTCCTCAGTGACATTTAAAAGGACATTTGTGTTTGTGGTGTGCAGAAATCACCCACCCTCCATGGCGGCCTGCAGGGCGTTGATGGGGTCGATCTCTGTGACGATGACGCGAGCTCCGAACCCACGCAGAGCCTGAACGCAGCCTTTGCCCACGTCACCGTAGCCGGCCACGACGGCGACTTTACCGGCGATCATCACGTCCGTGGCTCTCTTGATGCCGTCGATCAGACTCTCCCTGCAGCCGTACAGGTTGTCAAACTTACTCTGCAGGAGGAAGAGAAGGTAAACATATAACTTCATGCTGTTTTATTCAACAGGATGTGGAGCTTTTCTCTGACAGGAAAGATGAGAGACTGCTTCAAACACCCGTCTGGTTTCAGATTAAATGATTTTATCATGAATTTCCGTGAGTCAGAGCGTTCCCATGACCTCGAGCTGCAGACTGAGCAGAGACGGGTCTCTCTCATCATGGTAGCACTGCTCTTTCAACAACAAATGGGCCAAATGTTGACGACTTGAATTAATTTGTGTCCACCTTCAACCGTTTTCAGAGATGCATCCGAGTTCAAGACATCGTACCTTTGTGACGGAGTCGTTGACGTTGATGGCCGGCACCTTCAGCTCGCCCTTCTTCATCATCTTGTACAGGTTGTGGACGCCTGTCGTGGTCTCCTCAGACAAACCACGGATACCTGAGAGGAAAAGATCACATAGCTTCAAAGTTCCACAGAGAGAGTTTGACCGGTGTGACAGATTTTCCCTCAGAGACGCAGTTCTCCTAGAATCCAGGTAACTTTTTCAACAAAACCTGAGTTTCTAAGAGTTGGAAATGCAGCTGAACACATGGTGTTGAAGTGTCGGTGGAGAGAATCACTCCGAGCGCTTGGCGTGTCGTAGAGTCTCGGTGCAGACTCCCACCGTTCGCTCTCTGCCGCCTCATGACACAGCTGCAACACTGACGGTTGGGCTGCAACGCCTCGAGGGGCATGAAGTCAGAGAAATCGCTGCTCTGACACACTTATTTTTTCAAAATAAGACTAAAAAGACTTTGTAAAACTTCGTAGAAACCCACAAAGAAGCACTAATGATGTAAAACTCCACAGTAATATCACAAGTTTATCCATTTCCTCACAGCGGAAGTCTGACCTGAGCTCAGATCCTGTGACTTCTGAGATCACAGTCACAAGAATCCGGCCGCTGCAGGTGTGCTCGTAGAAACGGGGAAAAACAAAAAGCTCTGGGCCATGAATCGGTTTAACTTCAACAGCATGTCAGCGATAAAACAGCGAGAACCACCGCGTGCTGTTATTATCAGGACCTTAAGATTTTACATCCTCAACTCTACTTAAGTCAGAAACAGGAAGTAACCCAGACTGCAACCTCAGCTGGCGTGTGAGCGAACAAACCGACCGACCTGCCAGCAGCTTGGGGTACTTCTGGTGGACCATGTTGGTGAGGTCTCCTCCATCGTCCAGGATCATGTTGAGAGGCTGACCATCTCTGAAGTACAGGGTCTGCTCGATGCACCACACGTACTCCTCATCGGTCTCACCTTTCCATGCAAACACTGCAAAGAGAAATGACAGAGTAATGAAAAACAAACCTCAGGATGGGCTCAGAACATTCCCACCTTCGTGCAGTGGGTGTTGAAGTGTCGGTGGAGAGAATCACTCCGAGCGCTCGGCGTGTCGTAGAGTCTCGGTGCAGACTCCCACCGTTCTCTCTCTGCCGCCTCATGACACAGCTGCAACACTGACGGTTGGGCTGCAACGCCTCGAGGGGCATCAGATCAAACAATCCTGATTCTTATGCATTTTTTAAATGAGCGTCTGTAGATTTCGTGTCGGCTTGTGTGAGACACTGAAACCTTTCAAACCTTCATCAGTCTCCTGCTGCGACAACAGACACAAACAAGCAGCTCTGTAAAGGTGTGAACTGCAGTCGACAGACACGGCAGGTTCAGCGGTGTCCTTTCATGACCTCTTCGACCTCCTGCACTGCGTTTCATACGGCTTTCGTTGTCCTCGCTCATATATTTTCTGTTCTTTTCTGTCATGCATAACCGGAGGATTCGTGGATCATAAATTGTACCCATTAACCAGGCGAACAGTTGTTTCTGTGCTGCTGCACCGAGACAACGATCACAGAAACATTTTGTCGTCATAAAGTCGTCCAGGCTCGATGAACCTTGCACTGTGCCGTTTGCTTCATCGTATTTTGACGTTTTTTGATCATTACGGAAAATTAGAACGGACAAAAACTGCTTTTATAAAGTTCACCGACACGTTTAGCTGCCAGCTTTACTGCGTCACTGCGTCTGTGGGGTTTTTAAAAGTTAAAATAAGGAATTTAAGACGTCTGTAATAAATGCGACTTCAGATCCACTTCATAAGGAAATTATAAAGGGATATTAAGAAGAATTTGAGTCCGATAAAAACCAAGAAAGCGAATGTTCTTGTTAAATAAAAGTGCCGTTTCGGAGCTGGACCTGACTGAACCACATGACAATAAATTTTAAACAGAAACTATTTTATTTATTGGTTTTAGAAATAACTGTTTTTCTTGTGAGGTCTCATTTGCCGACCACATTGTGAGACACAAGCTGGATAAATCCTGACTGAGGAGCGCAGCCGGCATTAGTGCTAATTGGTTCCACGTTGAAGTTTTGTAAACTACGATCAAAACAATTTTCTTTCCCAAAAACACATCTGAAGGCCGGGTTAAAGTGAGAGCGGCCTGATCAATACATATTCTTTCAGAACCTGTCAAAATCTTACAGATATCTTATTTGGATTCGTTAATTAGAGGCTGGCATGTCAGACTTATCCCCTCTGAAAACGTTTTCTCTGGCTTGTGTGTGAGAAAATACCAGCTCGTTGCAGGAAAAAAAAAAGAGTGTGTATCGCCTTTTACATGTGTTTGAACGGGAAGCGTTTGATCGCAGCTTGTTGACGTGTACGAAACTCAGCAGATCAGTTTCTGATCCACAGACCAAACACAGAGGGGAGGTGTGTTACCTGGGATGCCGGCCTTGGCGATGGCGGAGGCGGCGTGATCTTGAGTGGAGAAGATGTTACAGCTCGACCACTGAACCTGAGGAGAGAAGAGAGAGTCAGAGAAACACTGATGTGCATTTAATTTCCAGAATTTAATCAGATTGAAAGACTTGGAAATGAAGCTGGAATCAAAGTTAATGAATGACAGAGTCTCGACAGGTTTTCTGAGGTGACTTTGAAACAACACGACGGGTGTAAAGATCATCGATCCATATTTATGTTTATGTCAAAAGATAAAAGAATCCAGAGTCCATCGAGAAATCAAAGTCTCACTGGCCACGTCGTTTCACTACCTGGTCATATAGAACGAAACGGCAGCCGTCCCGCTCGCTAATTTAACCACATCATCGTTACAGAGCGAGTTTTTTGCTGAAGTGTCGGTGGAGAGAATCACTCCGAGCGCTCGGCGTGTCCTAGAGTCTCGGTGCAGACTCCCACCGTTCGCTCTCTGCCGCCTCATGACACAGCTGCAACACTGACGGTTGGGCTGCAACGCCTCGAGGGGCATGAAGTCAACGAACACAAAACACCAGAAATACTACGACCAATAAAAAAATAATAATAAAAATTACAGTGTTTCATATTTTCAAGCTTCGAGACGACGGTGACTGTAATCTTTTCTGTTTAATGAAGTGAAACAAAGTGATCAGAGAACATCTGGAGACAATGTCTGATCATTTGAAAAATAGTTAAAAATAAACTACATCTGGTACTTTTCTTAAATATAATACTGTCATTATACACCACATTAGAGAAATTAAGTTAAAACAACTTTTGTCTCATGTGTTTCAGATCATTTGTGAAATGAACGACCTGCCACTGCACCGACTACCAGGCCAACACACACACTGCTGCCATCTAGTGTCCACAACTCCCAACTGCAGCTTGAAAGACATCAGGTATAGTGTGTGTTGCCCAGCTGCCGTGTGAAGAGGTGGTTTCACAGGCTGATTTATGCACGCTGCAAAAAATCCTATGTGCAAAAATGGACAATGAGTCATAAAAATAAACTGTAGTTTATTTTAAACTGTAGTTTGTTTTTATGAGTTTTCACTGTAGCACAAATTATCTACAATTAATCTTTCAGAATACAAAGTTAAAAGACGAGAGCCACCAGCTTTGGTCAAATGAAAGGTAGATTTGTCAGCTTTACAGAGTTTCAGAGCATCGTTGCCTCAGCAAAGAGAAGCACAATGAGCCGGGGGAGCAGAAACAAAAGCCCCTGTGCTGTGCTGCAGGTTATTTGCCCTCTGGTGGTTCTCAGGCTGCAGGTTCCTGCTGGACAAAACCGGCCCAGGTCGGACAGAGAAAAACAACATGATAACGGAGCTCGTTGGCCTTGAGGCTCAGAGGGGGAGACACAGCCTCAGACTTCCAGAGAGCCTGTTGCAATGAATGGATCGATAGACTCGTCCTCTCTCAGTAACGGCTGCTGTAGTGCCCTTCAGCAAGGCAGGTGAAGTCATTACACCAGGCTGCTCATTCTTCTCATGAACGCTGCTCTGTGTTATCAGTACACCAAACCAACTCCTCTCTGTGGGGCCGGGCGACTTCAACTCAATGTCACGTTTATTAACATCAATGAGGATTAATGATTGCTTACTCATTAGTAGGTTTGTAGTGTTATCTTTGGTCGCTGAAACTGTTTCGTAGCTTACGTGGGACCTTTTTGATCTGAGTCACTTCAATAAAACCAAATGTGTCCATACGAAGGACACGGTGTTCTCTTTGGGTCGGAGCTGCTCAGGTTGAGGCACGTTTGTTGGCTCGGCGTCGGCGTTTTGCTCCTTCGTGCCACCAGCTCGTTTTTGCATGAACTCAGATCAGGTGTTAGTTAGATGTGTTGGATGCAAACAAAACTAAGACGTAGATATTTTTTTAAAGGGTCAGTTCAAGACACACACACACACACGTTTGGGGC
The DNA here is from genome assembly GCA_029783725.1 of Acanthurus tractus. Lineage (NCBI taxonomy): Eukaryota > Metazoa > Chordata > Actinopteri > Acanthuriformes > Acanthuridae > Acanthurus > Acanthurus tractus. Next base: position 2,807,380 of record JAQNCA010000014.1, read on the forward strand.
AATATTAATTAAATTAACCTTAATGAGCAGATTGTTGTTGATGTCCAGTTTCAGTTAATTTCTCGGCCCTACTGTTCTGTTGATCTGTGAACATTAAGGTCACATCAGCTACTTGTTCAAAGGTTTTAATTGTATGTTAATATTTGATGTCCATCCAATTGCACTTTGCACAAACGATTTATGACGCCTCATCTGAATGAATAAACTAAAAGAGAGTAAAGACTAACTGAGGCCAACACAGATCTTGCAGGAAGTGTTTTGTTAAACAGAAGTTTAACTGAACTTGAAAATGTTCAACCAAACACGTTACAGAAACTGGGTGGAAATATTGTCCACTGTACTACAGCAAATATCAAGGTCTTACTTATTTAAAAAGTAATAATATTTTGTTTTTAAATCATTAGTGCAGCAGATCACTGCATCCGGAGCCATAAATGTTTCACGTGTGCAGTAAGATGTGATTTTATTCATCAGATATTTTGCATTTTACGGATCCCAGCATCAAATCTACTCAAACCGAAGTGGCTTTTACTTATAAAAGGCCATTTTGATAAATGTGGTTGAAAACTCTAATAAACAGAGCACAAAAATGAATTTCTAAGAGACATAAATGTTCAGTGGATGTTATCTCCATGACGAAATGTTTAAGAACAGCTCGTAAATGTCACCTCGGCTCCGAGGGCGGTGAGGGTCTCGATGAGAACGGCGGTCTGCAGGGTCATGTGGAGGCAGCCGGCGATGCGGGCGCCCTTCAGAGGCTTGGTCTGACCGTACATCTCCCTCATCTTCATCAGACCGGGCATCTCGTTCTCTGCGATATCGATGGCTTTACGCCCCCATTCGGCCAGGCTGATATCAGCTGGAAGACAGATGGAGAGAGTGCAGAGTGATTACACAGTTATTTCAAATTACAGTCGATGATATCAGCACTTTTTCTCTCCTCATGTCATTTTGTAACATGTTAAGACGTGGCCTTCCCCCTGAACGCAGCGTTTTTTCCCGTCCTTGAAAAAACAAATACAGCCACAGCTGTCACTCATTTTTCTTCCACACAGCTTCTGGTGCAGCTGCTTGTTCATATTTTTTTTCTGTTTGAACTGTGAAGGAGGTCATGTGAACTGAAGAGCGGGAGCCAGTATGAACAACATTTTGGACATATGCACTAATCATTTCAAGCCCAGCTACAACTCTGTTTAATCAGTTAGGTACATGAACTACAATGCAGATTGATAATATATCAACTGACAAAGTGCCCGTGTCAATGAGTTCATTTGATGCACATCATAGGTTCATGTAATGTATGTCTTGTGCATGAAACTGCTGAATCTGATAAATCTGGTGATAGTTGCATCCAAGCACCGTCTCCCCCCCCCTTCCTCTTTGTGGCAGATCAGCTCTGGCTGGAAAATATGATGAGCAGCAACAACAGTCACGTATGTTTTGAGGAAATAAATCAGATGATTGACTGCAGAATGTCTTGTTTTCTGTTATTTTGTCTAATTATTCTTGCAGCCTGCTACAACGACCCGATAGTTTTATATTTTGGGGGTTGTACTTGATAGGTGCACTTGTTGAGTCTTGGAGACAAAATGGAAACAACTCATGTGTTGCAGTCTGGAGCTACGGTTATCGCTGATGCAGCATAACAGTTCATTTAATGCTCAGTTCTTAAACATGTCAGAACAAAAGTCTAAAGATGAACAAGTTAATGCACGGCATCTTCTCATCTGACTGGGTAAGTGACTATAAAAAGGATTATATAAATCTAACAAATCACCTGGCCCCCCCCTCCAGCAAACAAGCTACTAGACTTATAAGTCAAACATGCATGAAGCCAATCTGGAAATCCTTACTGCACTAATCTCTACACTTCAACTCTGAGACAACCACAATGCAACAGAAGGCATCCTGACTTGACAGGAAGTTATGCACTGTATCCTGTGCTTCAAGCTCAGAAAAAAACCCCATCAGGGTACAGGATGGAGGTCCCAAAGTACAAACCTCCCTGCAGCACTATCACAGAGGCTGCAGCCTGTGCAAACAGACCTCAGCCGGCCTAACTGCACTGAACCGGCACTCTGCTGAATAACCAGCCAAAGAGAGGATTAGACAAGTCTACATGGAGGTCAAAGTAGTGACTAAACCAATAGTCAGTGATTAAAATCTCTTTGGGGATTTGATTAATTGTGTGGTCTTATACAGCAACTTGAGCGAGGTACCAACACTGAGAGGTTCTACTCCTTTTAGAGAACATCCATTAACATCAAATTATTAGCATTTGAACTGCAATTAAGCACCAAGGATTGGATCCACCTCTTGATTTTCAATGTTGTCAAAACATGAGACTGAACAAATTAAACTGACGTGGGGATTCTGCATTGGAGTGATGCACTGAATTTCCCAACATACACTGGCAAATGTCAGTTTTTACTGGAGGAACAGGCAGCTGAGCTGAGAAAGATGGCAGCTGTGTGTGGTGGGGATAACGTTACAGGAGAAATGAAAAACCGAATGCATCTGTCCTGTTTGCAGTTCTGGTACTTTAGGTTGAGTATTGATGCTTTAAGTGAGTAAATCCCAATGAGACTTTTCTGAGTAGGCTAACTGCATATAAGACAAAAAACAATGTCATGCACACAAGGACTTCTGTCATCTGCAGCTGAGCTTTTAGTTATGCTTTTTCAATAAAAATACTGTCATACACTGTACAGCCCCATTTAAATATAAAAAGTATGAAGCTACTGAAAAATAGATAACACTCTGCATTCATTTATTACAGCGCTTTCACTGTAAAATTCACAAGTTACTGCTCATTAAACAATAAATGCCCTTGATTTAAAAGAAATTTAGCTCTGGCACAAACAGTTATACTCATTTGTTTTACTGTAACCCAGTATTGATCCTTTGTCTTTCCTGGCTGCAGGGTAAACTAACTGACATAAAACAACTGAGTATTAGTAAAATATTGACACAAGGCAAACTGTAAAACTGGTCAACAGAAAACATGCTTCACTGATTGACTGCCTGTAGTAAATAAGTAAGTAAATATTGCATTAATTGCCACGACATGAAAGACACAGCTACCGGATTGTACTTTTGACACTTTATTGTGTGTAGTTGGTGGAGAACGTGTGGACTTTGCCCTCCAGCTATCTACAACACATTGTGCAACTGCTGCTCACTAGCTACTTCACACACAGACTCGTTACAGCAGGATGATGTTTAGTAGACAATGCCCGATCACATCTGGAGTTACTGAGGAATAATACAAAGCATATAATGTTTTATATGTATTTCCTCATATATTTCCGGTTGCAATTTGTTTTGTTTATTCCAAAGTTCATCTTTAACATTTTTTAGGCTGATTTGTTCCAACAGCTACAGAATAGGCAAAAAAAAAAAAATGTAAATAAATAATCATTTTTTATAAGATGCATTAATTTCTGGAGTCAAAGACCTAAAGCAGATGCGTAATTCTAATTTATAACTTAATAAAAAATGTTTAATCCGATGCACTGATTTCGCCGCTAAGCCGCTGCACACAACACCACGTGCAGTCCAAGTACCACTACAGCATGCAAGTTTCATACAGTGCAGCTCGGTCTCTGCCTGTTCCTGTCACTCACGCTGTAGCTGGCGGTGACGCCGCAAGGCATCATGGGAAGTGCAGTTTGCAAACAGAGTTAACGCCGAGGACAGTTACGCAGCTGGTTCGGCTGGTGAACTACAACAACCAGAGGCTATGGACGTCGTTTTTTTTCTCCATACTCGGCGCGACTAACGTTACGACTGTTACATGTCGATTCATTCTCGAAACTGAGAAATTCAGAATACCAAGTAATAGAAATGTGCAAGTATAAAGCTATAATGACTACGACGAACAGCAAACACGCCAAACACTCTGATAAATAACAACAGTTTGCCATATGCTAGCAAGTTCACGGTAGCAATAACACAGTCGAGAGAGAAGCTATAAACCCTACTGCAGTTTACTGACCGCTATAAAGCGTTTAACTAAATTCATTTCACTGCAAGGATAGCTTTAGGACTGTAAACGGCTGCCAGAAGAGCCGTTAACTTACCTGAGTTACATATACGCTACCAAAAACTTATGAGCAAGCTAGCTAGCAAACCGTATCTATGCCGATACTTTAAAAAGGAACTCTCTTTTAAGCGGGGTTAAAGTAATAAAAAGAATCAAACTGACCAACTTTGAAGGGGAGTTTCTCAGACATGGCTCTGTTCGGGTGTTTTGTTCCAGGGACGTGAATGAAGCGGCAGCCTAGCCGACGGAGAGAGTCAGAGAGGGAGGGACGGACACATGACGGCTCCCTTTTTATCGGCGAAGACACATTCGAACCAGTTCACACGAGGGGGCGGGTCCAACGCGACTCTAACACGGACTCCTATTGGCTCCCGCAGCTCCCGCCCCGCGCATAAGGGATTTGATTGGATGACAGCTGATGTAGGACGGCGCCGTTGGACGGCCAGCCAATGATAACTCGCGAAACAGCGTGGGGCGTGAGTGTTTGTAATGTGTAGCTGGGACAAGTTTGTTCTGGACGCGGTTAGCAAATAAGTGAAAGAGTAACTAGCAGTGTAACAATAAAACATCTGTCCTATTTTTATTTTGAAGTAGTGAGGATAATTATACATAGAAATACACGTCAGTTCTTCCACTGCCAGATGTTTTACTGCAGGTTTTTTTTCTCTGTCATCTGATCTAGAAACTCTGAATTATCTGAGTTGTAAATTGAGATTCACCACGTGACTGATCTGCATTAGGTAAATGCTACAGGGCAAAATTGGCAACTCACATCCTCATTGTTCTGTAAACTTGCTTTGCCAAAGTGCAACAGGCCTACGAACCTAGCCAGGATCTGTATTAATAACTAATCTGCAGGCCCAGTCTTGTAGTATTATTTAACCACGTGCATTCATCAATCAGGGTCATGGTGAGTGTATTGGGTTGGTTTTCAGTCTCTTGGTGAGGCTGGTGATGTAATTTAAGTCTGCTGTGTGCACTGTTTTCAATGGAAACTTGGTAATATTAGGTGATGTGGTAACCTTTGGCCCAATAACAAAAAGTTTGCTCAAGAGGCTCCAAACAGATTAATAATGTTGGTGAAAGGGAATAAAAGCATGAGCATACTCGGTGGCCGATTAGGCAGAGGGTCTTTTTCTAAACATTTTAAAGAACTCTTGACTCGACTTTAAACTTTAAAATGTGAACTGTGTGAAGACAAAAGCTTAAAAGAACCAAGCAAAAAGCCAATAGGTTTAACCTGTGAAAACGAGTCAGCAGGTTAAACACTTCAACCAAGCCAGTGCAAAGATCAAACCCAGCATCAATAAAATCGATGTAGGTGTGATAATAATAAAAGATTTGCATCAATAATAAAATCTTATTTAAAAGATTATTTATTTGTACAGCACCTGCAACAAAAATGCCTTAGGAAACAGTTATTTAACAGAGAATTAGACTTAAAAATGTAAAATATAGACTTAAAGGTGTGTCGTGGTTTCATGCACTAAAAATAGACGTTGCCCAATCTTAACTCTTGACCCAGCCTTGACCTTTGCTAAGGTATTTCCCCCATAGTGGACCTTGTGTCAGTGTCATTTAGAGGAAAGATATTCACACATATTCTGTCACACCTCAAGTAATTCTGACATGTTTTGAAACTGGCTTTACGGGGCAGCAAATACAATCACTGAAGTCGCTTTCTGTAAAATATTTATAACTTTATGTTTTCACTGAAAGGAGGCTCTGATACACTGGAGCTGATACTTCTTACAACATGCACAAATGTACACAGTGCAAGGTGAAGCACAGATACAGTTTAACCCAACACATGTAATCATGAAGCCGAAAATGTGCAGAACATGACAAATGAATTAATAATTATAAATAAAAAAACATATTTTCCTATCAGCTTTACCAGTTTTTTGTTTCTCCTGTTAAAAGTAATGGGAAATATGCACAGTGCTACTCACATGCTAAGTCACACAGTGTCGGGGGAGCCAAATTTGT
>JAQNCA010000014.1:2825389-2835893 GCA_029783725.1 Acanthurus tractus
ATTTAATGGGCCCCGGGCCACTCTGCACTGAAAAAATCGGGCCTTAACGTCAAAAAGGTTAAGAACCCCTGCTTTAGGAAATGTCAGCAGAGCCTCCATTTACATAGTAGTGAGTGGAAATTGTGTGCAATTTCAACTGTGGGTGAACTATCCCTTTAAATCACAGCTGGAGGGGGTAAAACACTGAGTGAAAACGTCAGCTTATATTTCTAATATTTGTTATCAGGCAAATAGAGATATGAGGACAGTCCACATGGTCAAAGTGTTCTCTCTCTTTGAAAATATATTGATGCTTCTTGTCTTAGTTGAAGTTTCAGAGAGATGAAAGCAGTTTGAAGGGTCTTTTTTTTTTATTTTGGAGGGGGGAGGAGAGGTAAATGAATGAATGGAAGTGCTGTTCTTTCATGGGAAATGGGAGATGAAGGTTGGTTTGAGATTTGTTTGATCCGTTGGCTTTTCCAGCAGGGTGCAATGAGTTTGAGTCTGAGTTTGTATGAAGTCAGTCTTCATGCTTTATTCAGAAATGCAATCTCTCTGCCATATTTGAGATAGATGAGTCGTAATTCAGCACCATGTTAGTGGTCGATGTACTTTTTGGTTTTTCTTCTGCCTCCAGTTTCGGACAGTTCATGCAGAGATTTAGGAAAAGATGATGACGGAGGATACAGATGTCACACAGCTGAATCAGCTGTCTGCTGCTCCGTAGCCTTTTTTTTATTCTTTGGAGTCAGTATTTGCAAAAAATGTGCTGTGAAAAATAATGTATGTGTACACTGAGGAAACATATTCACAAGTAACGAGTTTCAACATGTTTGACCAATAAATTCTGCTGCTTTACATTTCATAAAAACCTCAGCAGATGAGGGTGTTTTCACACCCAAAAGTCTGGACGAAGGTTTGTGCTTTTATTATTTTGTGTACATTTGGTCGTTTTGGTTTTACACTGCAGTTATGGACTCACAGACTTCCCGTGACAAACCTATGTCATATTTTCATCAAGTACACGGGTCTCTATACTTTACAGTGAGACGCCTTTTTTTGTAGATTTATTGACGCTCAATACGTTTTTCTAGTTGGACCTTAAAGTCTTCGGACCAAATGTTAATGAGGCATTTGATCTCCTCTTTCCCCCATTTAGTTCCAGGGCTTAATTATTTTGTTTTGATAACAGTTAATTGGTTTTCCTTTTTTGTATATGACCTACCTCACTTCCTGTCTTTGGCGCAAAGGTCCGGAGGTAGCCATGGTTCGTGTTAATCCAGACAGAGACCACCTCTTTGGAACTGGATCAAGGTTTGGCTGTTGGTCCATGGACCAGGGGAGGTTTCACACCTGTTATTTTGTTCGGATCAAACTGAGAAGTTCAAAAGTCCGGACCAAACAAGGCAGGTGTAAAAGCGCCCTGTCTCATCATAATTTGTTTAACCACAGGTTGAAGCAGGGTCATGTGTTTGATGGTTTGTTGCTGTTGCTTTGTTCAATTTTGGAAACTGAACATCTTCGTCTCAAAGCTCCTGCCTCTGTTGTGTGGCATGGACTCCTTTTGAACCGAGAGAAATGTGAAGAGACGACAATTTGAGTTAACTCTGCGTCTCATCTGTTTGACACGCTCCTCTTCTTCACCTCTTTCTCCGTCTCATCTGTCTGTTGCACTTCTCATCTCCTCATTTCGCTCCACCCGTTTGCTTCAGCTCTCTCTCCTGCCATTAAAACCTGCTTCACACTACAGGATTTAAATTTTTTTTTAAAGATTCTGGGTTGTATCACACACATAAGGAGAATCTTCACAGATTTTCTTCTCTTAAATCTTAAACACTTAAACACGCACCTACCACAAGATTCGAAAATAACAAGTACACACTACACGATTTCATCAAGATTACCGGACCAGAAAGCGATACACCACGTGATCCTACGTCATCTCACAAGGAAGCGAATGTAAACAAAAGCACGAAAAATGGAGACTAGTGCGGTGTGGTTGGCTGTAGCCATTATTTGCAGTGATAGAAGGAAAAAGGCTAAAAGAATCCGAACAAAGAAGAGGTTGAGGAGACGCAGATGGGTTGTCCACTATACAAAGAGAACCAGATGTGAGAAATTCAATTTAACGTTGGTTGGAAAATCCATCGACAAGTTCAACGGCTAGGACGTTTGCCAATGTTTAGCTAGGTAGTTGAAACTAGGGGTTTCACGATGTCTCATTTTTACTAGTCGCAAAGATATTCATAAGAGTAGTGGAATAGTCATCATGTAATAATGAGGCTGAAACAATGGCTCAATTGAACATTGAAAACTGTATTCTGTAATTCAAATGGCCTTTTTTAAATGAAAAAGCTTTAAAAAGTTTTTATCCAAGAGATGCAGTGGCTCGATGACGGGAGGCATGACAACATAGGTAAACAGATAAACAACAGCCTTGCACTGCATATTTTGGCATCTTCTATCCATAATTAAAGGAAAAAACAATTTTATACAATAGTGACAAACAACACCACGTTATGTTAAGTTACATTGAAACAGACACTGACTTCTCTTACAGTGTTGTATGACTAGTACAAAGTGGTTAGTTTGTGTTTAGTTGGAGGGAAGATCAGGCTTTAGGGAGGTGCTATGAAAAACCTCAGACAAATTTTAAATGCTTTTAAATAGGGTGGGACCACTTATCGCCAGACAAGACACCAAGATGAGGATGGCGACTGCTACAAGGGAGAGGCTGTCCTTGACCCTCATATTCTTGGCAAGAGGTTACATGGACAAGAGATACACAGTACAGTTTTTTCTCTGCTGTATTTTCATTTTGGGGTGATGTAGCTTTGTTTGAAGGTGAAGGTGAAACTTATGAATCTCTGAGCTTTCAGTACAGGATTGGGGCCAGGACAATATCTAATATTGTGAAAGTCACATGCGAGGCCCTGCATCAGGTTTTAAAAGATAAGTTCCTGAAGGTTAGAAACCCACATCTTTTTCATTGTTAGCATCGAAACATCCAAACATCGAAGCCGATCTTGGTCTCAGACCGAATTTCTACGCTGATTTTCGGGAGGGCCGAATCAGGGTAAAAAAACCCCCAAGAATCCTGTAGTGTGAGTCAGGTTTTAGTCATTTAGAAACTGTTTAGACTCAAGATTCAACCATTAACGTACAGACATACCAGCCTGAGGTTGTGTACTCAGGAATGTTTCTCTTAACATTTTTAATTGGTTTTATTAGCCAACCACCTCTCATTTCTCTCACCTCTTTACCTAATCGTGCACTTCCTGCCTTTATCTTTCTGTCACATTTTGTTCACGCATCTATCATTCAGTTTTATTCGTCTGTCTTTGCTTGGTGTTGTCGGGAATATTCATGTCACTGCCCAGCTAATGGCTAACATGCTACTTATTTGGAAACATGCAAGTGCTCATCAGTGACAGCAACTCTTCTGGATCCGTCTCTGTTTTTTAGCACTGTGGCGTTGTTTGCATTGGTTGGACATCATTTTGTTCAATAAAGAGTTGCTGAAAAGGGCCAAAAAGCTCCAAGCTGGCTGGTCTGCAGTCAGTTGTAAACACTTTTTATATTTGGTCACCAACAGTTCCGTTTATTCAAAAGATGCATCCAGCAGACTTGTGTCTTATAACAGCAAACTGTTTGTGGAACAGAATCTTATTTAATAAAGAAAAAAAAATCAATAAGCTACAACAGCTTCTTTCATTTGAGACGTTTAAGGACCCTGTTCTGTCAAAGATGAAAACCGACAGAAGTTCGATGATCTGAATTTGCTGTGAACACGTGAATGTTATAATTACTTTACCATTTAAGTTCCAAGAAAATGGATGATTTCACTTCCCTTTCATGAGTTTTACTTGGTTTTTGTTTGCCAAAGCTCAGCTTTTGTTTGAGAGTTAATGTAAATTTGCATTAGGACAATAAACAGAAGTCTGTGCAGCAGGAAGGACGTCTCTTTAAAACACACACACACACAGAGTTGTTACTGCCATCCCCCTCAGTTGACCTCACCTTGTTGAAACTGCAGACTACTTATCAATAGACCTTTTCCCCTCCAATCACATTTATCAATAGTCCTTGCTGCTTGATAACATCATCAGATTCACCAATCCATACCCGCCTCTGTTGTATCAAATTATAGCTCTTTGTTACCAATATCCAGGACTGTGTGTATTCAATTAGAAAGGAGAGCAGATCAATAACCAGCAGTTGCCGTGGCCAATCCTGAAGCCTTATCAATGCCAGCCGCCGTCTTGACAAATGATAATGCAGACAGATCAATAGGTTGTGCAGATGATAACGTTGCCTCCCCCCGGTGTTGCCCCTGCATCAGCAGACTGAGCTTTATGCTGAGAGACTCTCATGTAAACTTTTTAATCGACTGTTGTTGTTTAAAATATTGTCAGAAGTAAATAAAGTTTTAATATCAAATTAATGATCCTATTTTGTCACAATTCTTAATGTTCCGTTTGATAATTTGCAATTTTTTTTACATATTAGTTAAATATCCAAATCTTGCTTTTGTTGTGCTTTTTTAACATTTCACTGACAGTTAGAGATGCTTTTTGTGGTTTTCTCCTGCTGTTTTTTTATCTTTGGCGGCATTTAAAGGTGAACTTTGTCTTTCACTTTTCATTTCTATTAACTGGTCATGTTAGCTTACAGCCCTGACTAGGAAAAAATGTGAGCAAAACTCAAGTTTTACTACTTGTATGTGTTTAAACAATAATTTATGTGGAACAATAGCCATAAAAATATTTTTGTTATTAATGATAACTGAATTTTCACTAACATTGATTTGATTTGAAAAGATGGGATTCTAACTTTACTTTCACTTTGCACATGACCACTGAAAGCTAAAATCGGTTCATAAATTACAAATATCAATGACACAAGGTCAAAAAATAATAATTGTGTATGAAGTTTTTGTTTTTTAGATCATCTTCACATCTCCTCCTTTTTGATTTTAGTTTTACAGTCTTTAAAGGGAGGATGTAAGTGGTTCAAGTCACAACATGCAAAAATGAAACCAACTTCTCTGGTATGAACAGCTGATCAACAAATAGAAAGGTAATGACGAAGCTCCGCCCCTCACCTGTCTCGCCCGGGGAAAACCAAGAAATACAGGTTATTATTGTTTCACTTTGACCCTGCACAGACATTGAAATAACACGATTCATCAAAATAAAAATCTGACGGAGATCAACAGTATGAGGGAAAACTTTGAGCAGCATCTTTAAGAAAACTTTATCCAGAGGAAAAGGAAGGTTATTTTAAGTTGAGGGACTGTGCTCACAGCTCACAGGTTAGTGGTATTCCTGCTGTTTTTCATCTTCACAATGGATTCACAAACAGAGAGGGATCTTTCCTGTTCAATCTGCCACGACATCTTTAAGGATCCTGTTGTTTTATCATGTAGCCACAGCTTCTGTAAGGCCTGTGTGCATGAATGGTGGAGAGATAAACCAGTAAAAAGGTGTCCAATTTGTAAGGAAGTGTCTTTAATGAGTGATCCACCTCGTAACCTGGCACTGAAGAACCTGTGTGAGACCTTACTGGAGGGAGATCGCAGAGCTAGAGCAGAGTCTGAACCTCTTTGCAGTGTGCACTTTGAGAAACTCAGACTCTTCTGTCTGGATCACCACCAGCCAGCATGTTTGGTCTGTCGAGATGCAAATATACACAACAACCATAAATTCAGACCCATTGATGAAGTTGCACGAGATCACAGGGAGAAGCTAAAGAAAACCCTGAAGCCTGTTCATAAAAAACTGAAGGTGTTTAAACAAGTTAAGGGAAACTGTGGTCAAACAGCAGAGCACATTAAGGTCCAGGCCAAACACACAGAGCTGCAGATTAAAAAGCAGTTTGAGAAGCTTCACCAGGTTCTACGAGATGAAGAGGAGGCCAGGATCACTGCTCTGAGGGAGGAAGAGAGACAGAAGAGCAAAGTGATGAGGGAGAAGATGGAGGCTCTAAGCAGAGAGATATCAGCTCTGTCAGAAACAATCGGAGCCACAGAAAAGGAGTTAAAATCTGCAGACGTCTCATTCATGCAGAACTACAAGGCTGCAGTGAATAAAGTCAAACAGCGCCCCCTGCCAGGTGACCCAGAGCTGATCTCAGGAGCTCTGATAGATGTGGCCAAACATCTAGGCAACCTGACCTTCAACATCTGGAGGAAGTTGCAGGAGGTGGTCTTCTACACTCCTGTGATCCTGGATCCAAACACAGCCAACTCAGAAGTGATCCTGTCTGAAGATCTGACCAGTGTGAGAAGCGGAGATGGGCAGATTCTTCCTAAAAACCCAGAGAGATTTGATTCATCCATCTCTGTCCTTGGCTCTGAGGGCTTTAACTCCGGGGCTCACAGCTGGGATGTTGAAGTTGGAAACAGTCCAGCCTGGATTCTGGGTGTAGCAGCAGATTCGGTCAAAAGGAATGAAGGTAAAGCCCTAAAGTCTGGATTATGGAGAATAGTATTTTATAAAGATGAATACACTGCATGGTCACCACGAGGTCCAATCACCATCCTCCCAGTGAAGAACGTCCGAAGGATCAGGATTCATCTGAAGTGGAAAAAAGGGGAAGTGTCATTTTCTGATCCAGTCACTGACACACACATACACACCTTCATACACACCTTCACCGACAAGTTGTTTCCATACTTTAACACTAACAAAGAATTCCCACTGAAGATTTTGCCAAAAAATGTGTACAGTGGCACTTATTGATCATTCAATGAATGTGTGATCCAAAAAATTTTTAAAAATCCCCAAATTTAGCGCTGAATTTTCAGTTTTCCTACAGAAAAACAACAGAATTCTGTGAAATTCAAAAAAAATTGTCAAAAGTTATAACCAAAATAGCAGGATTAAAGTTCAGTGGACTACTGAGCATTTTATTGTTTTTTTTAAGTTTGAATTATTTTGAAGTTATACTTATGGGTACTTTTTCCAAACACAAATTAAATTACAAATTTCTCAATTTTAATGGTTCACTTCAATGTACGTGGTGTATTATCATAAAATCACTGAGAATCATCAAATTATTGAATTGTTTATCGTTGTTATGTACTATTTGTTGGTGAAATGTTTTTGAACAATTTTACAGTGAATTCTGCAATGTGTGACATTGTTCATCTTAAGCGGGTCATATATTACTTTATGTGAAAAGTAAACTAATTACTCCTCTTGCTTGGTATACTTTCAGAAAATGTACTTGAGTATTTATTTCATTTCATTTATGCTTTTGTTAAAGTTAGTTTGTGTGGTCACGTTGTCACTTTACATTGTATCACATCAAATCAGCTGGGACCTAAAATGTGTCAAGAACCTATTTTACCGGATTGTCAGTTTAAAGCACAACATTGTTGTTGTTGTTTTGTTTGTGTTTTTTCTGTTTGCTGTTACACTCAGATTTTTTATGAATCCCGTAAAAAAGAGACATATAAGATTGCATGTGCATAGTAGATAAGATTATTAGATTATTGCTGTAATTTTTAAAAAACAAAAGCATTTCTTGTACACTTTTAATTCATGGTTTGTTGTAATTTATCAGTTGTTTATGTTGGTATATAGATGTTGTTGCAATTGATGTATTTATGAAAGTTTGAGTCCTAAGTGATGCAAAATTTGTCCTTTGGGTCCTACGTGAAATAACATGATCTGATTCTAATTTGAAAAAATGAAAAGTTTGATGATCCTCAGTGAAGATGTAATAAATTCAAGCTGGTGTTAAACTTTCATATCTTCCTTGTCATTAACTAGTTAAAGTTACCGTCCAGAGCATTTTTATCTGGACTGTGTGAATGAATAAAACCCTAACCCAAAGCCAGTACATACATTTTTTAACTTCCTATCATTAATATTCCTTCCCACTCTCATGAACAGCTGATATGACCGACTGCTGGTCAGTCTTAATAAATTATAAACCATTTAATAAAATTATTAATTTAGTAAGTTTAATAGATTTAAGGTCAAAGGCTTTGATTTTTTTGAACAAATGTGGGAAAGTGAAATAACTTTAATAGTGAAAAAATATTAATATTCCATTGAAGTTTTCCATATTTTGAGGTTTGGATGGATGTGAAACTTTTTAGTTTAAAAAATTAACAACTTGTGTTAAAAAAAAGCCTTTTGTTAATAAAACATACATGAACTTTAAACGCCTTAACTCGTCTGCATCATGTACTGTTTCTTACTGGTATTATTGGTTAATTATTAGTAACATAATGTTTGCTTATGTTACTAACTGGATGATTCTGACAAAGGAAAGATGGTTCAGTAACATTTTAAAGGAAATCAAAGAGCAGGAACACGTTTTTGATGTATAATAAAAATCTTGGATCTTGTCACGACTTGTGCTGTTAGCAGTGGAGAATAAAAAGCAGCAGCCACCAAACAAATGACGGTGTATTTTGAAGCTCCGTCTTTCTCTCCTTGGATGCTCGTCCCTGTCAGGAGGCATTATGGGCGGCTGGTCGGGCCGTTAAAGGTGACGACGGCCTGCAGAGAGCCTCAGGTTCAGTCTGTCAGCAGCTCAGGAGATTTAACCTGCTGTTATAATCACTATCGACATCATAGGCCGCTTCCTCCTTCCTGCTGTGTGCCTGAATGGGTGAATGGGACACTTCCCACCAATCACAGCGCCCGCTGATCCTACGAGGCGATAAATTTTCAGGGTTGGAGCGTCACAGTGTGCAAGTGTATTATCAGGTCTGGTTCAGGTTTTATCTGTGACTGTTGCTGCTTTTTGTGCCCTCAAGTTTGCATGATGATCCACGGAGGTAATTAATGTTCGAAAAGAGCTAAATTACTTTTTTGTGAGGAGATCAGGTACAAAATAAAGGCATCTTGTGCTGACATGCAGCTGCTTCATTGTTGTGTACACAGTTTGCTCCTGTATTCTTATATTCATTAGTTATTGTTTAAATGATCATTTTTGTTATTATTTCCCAAATGAACAAACACATTCTTGGTTTTGGTTTTTTCTTGCTGTTTGTTGATAATAAGATAAATATAGAAAATGTCAACTTTCAAGAAAAAGATACGAAATGTTTTGTGTGCAGATGTTAGTGTTGGTGTTGCTAGTGTGTGTGTGTGTGTGTGTGTGTGTGTTTGTGTGTTTAATCTCCAGATATACAAAACACACATATGCCTGCCAAACAGCCTGACTGTAACAATCCATCTTTGACAGAAAACCAAACCTGGAAAATGAAACTATGAGCAAACGTGGTCATACTGAAATTTAAATGTGCTCCACACTTCATCAGCCAACCGTCGTGTATTGGCAGCGGAAATTCCCACAACCCATAAATGTGCCACGAACCGCAGATACAAGTGTCAGATAGTGAATACACACACCGAGCAGCCTGCAGACGAGTTTTTTAAGCAAGCGGGCTAAAGCAGCTGACAACAGAGGGACGGGGTTTAAACATCATCATTAAAAATGAACAAGTGAAGAGGAGGAAGCGGTGAAATCCTTCGTTCTGTAGCCAAAATCTCAGTGACAGCAGGTTTAACACAGACAGAGAAGTGATGCTCTGAGCTTAATGTAAGATTTTCATACCATACACTGATATGTTTGATCATAATGCCGTCTCCTCATGCTCAATTCATTCTCTGACCACATGCATAAAGACCATGTTCTTTAATACCTTAAGGCTTTGAAATGAGCTGAATTTCCTGCTCATGCAAGCAAAATTACTGTTTAAAAAGCAGTTTTCACATTAGATGTTGTGATTCACATGTTAGTTTATGTGTTCATGAGGTTCAGAGCTCCTTGTGTGTCATCCAACTCCATCTGTGTGCTCTGTTCAAAAGGCTTGGAGTAATAAATGCTGTGTATTTATGTTTGTGTGTGAGTTCGTGTGAGGTAAACAGGGCCTGACAGCAGTAACACACTCTGTAATTGGAGCAACCAGAGCGACTCAGTGCTGAAGTGGAACCAGTGAAGCTTTTGTTCATTTTGTTTCACTTTCGCTTTGCAGTCTGAAAACTCAAACACCTGTTTGACTCCACACAGGTGAAGATCGCATATCTTCAGCTGAGTGTTTAGAAGAAAACAGCAGGAACTGAAGCAGCAATTTTCATTTTTTTCACTCAAGTTCAATTTACAGTCTTCCATGAATCTGCAGGTTTTCTCTTTTGGTTTGTTTCTATTTATTTGAGTGGTAATCATTCTAATTTGGATATCAATGTGTATGTGGCATAAAAAAGAAATTGTACTAACCAGCAGCAGGACAACATAGCAGATCTTCCATCAGTTAAAGCTGCAATCTCAGTTATTTTCAACAGCAGTTCAACTGTTTCCAATGACAGGAAAAGTTTTTAAAAGTAGCAGATTTCCTTTCGTTTCAGCTCTCTTCTCACTTGACCCCACATTCATTCTTCAAGAGACAAAATCAACCGCTTTGTCTGCAACATGCCTGTTGGTTTGGCAGCGGCAGCAGAGTCCCTAATCTCTACAAACTGTGTTAGTCTGACTTAAAATCCCACATCAGCACAAAGAGCTT
>JAQNCA010000014.1:2951987-2962702 GCA_029783725.1 Acanthurus tractus
TGTGTGTGTGTAATCTTACTTTAACCCAACAACTGAACGGACAATGAAATTATCTTTCACCGAGCGCAAACACCACCTGATGTGTATTAGCGTGATGAAACATCCTGGAAAAATAATTGCTGCTCTGCCACGACTGTAACACTTAGGTCTGATAGCTGAACAAAAATTGCCATTCAAGTCTTTTGATCTATTTACTCTGGCCTTAAACCAACAAGGTATGATTATACAGTCATGCTACTTGATAAGTGAGGCTGCAAAGTGAATTACACACCAGAAACAAATTGTCCACAAACTGAAACCAGGACAACCAATACATAAGTTGTCAATATTAATTTAAAAGGGTAAACAGACAGCACTTAGAGCTCTTTTCGCAAGGTCCAGCCACTTTACAATGTGCCTCCAAATCACTCACACACACACACACAGTGACCAAGCTGCCATGCGGGGTGCTGGCCATTTTGTTGCTCAAGGGCACTTCAACATGCGAACAAGGAAGCAAGGGATCAAACCACCAAACCTGTGAATAATGGACAATCCACTCCAACTCCATACCAGAAGATATTATGTTCTCTTAAATCAAATCAATTTGCTTCATCAAAGGGGGGGAACATCATATTTCTAACGGCAATGGGGCACGTAATCGATCAGAGTTGTATTCTACAAACACTTCTGCCTCAAACCATCGCCAGTTTTTCTTGTACTATGAAATTTAAGTTGGGTTCAATCATTACAGAGCAAATATGTAATTGTTTTCCTGGAGGTTAAAATATTGATTTTAATTCTAACAGCTCTGGTCAATGTGGTGACATGCCCCACTACGACACTACACTACACTGCCAGCAACAACACATTTCCATCATAGTGAATTTACAAATTTTGCAGTAGATAATTTTAGATGTCCGGTGAGAGCAGACAGCAGCTGATGCCTTCATACAGCCACATGTCTGAAATTTTAAAATCTGATTCAAATAGGTACCAAATAAGCCATGAGCTAAACACAGTTCACCTAAGAAGAGGTATAAAATGATAATGTTTCTTTTCACCTGGTAGATGGGGTATTCCCTGTATGAAGCACAGCACAGGCTTCTACTTGCTGACTGGTATTTACACCTGTGTAAACCATGGGACTCGAAGTTGATAAGGCTCTTAAAGCCTTCATCCATCCTATAATTAGAGTCTGGGTTTTCCCTGGATGCTTTTCACTTCTCGACTCTAAATATCTAACAGGGGGCTGACCAAACATGACAATGGCCTGTAGAGAATTGCCGCAGAGCCTGATGTGAGGTATCGCATGGGGCATATAGGCCGCCAGCAGGGAAACAAGCAGGACAAGAGAGGACAAATTTAGCTCCAGCATCTTATTGCACACAACTCTAGCAGTGATGTAGCAGTATGTACATGTTTTTGCTGACTTGTTATAAAACAGGAAGCTACAGAATTCCGCATTTAAGCTTACAACTAACAAATGATCACCTGCTACGAATTAATTCAGCAGCCACATGCTTCAGAGTTCAAACAGGCAGCTTAAATTTTCGATATTCCATCAGCTTTTTCTTACAACATTTCATAAAACCTGGTTTTAATACGGACACGAGCGGATCAGTGTCAGGGCAAACACAGTTTTGCTGTGTTACAACCACATCTTCCAGAAGGATGAACCCATTCCAGTCAACTGGCACATGTAAAGGTTCAGTGTTTACACACTCACTGGATGAATGACTGGCTGAGTGACTCTAAGTGACACAGCTATATTACAGAGATTTCCACTGTGAGTCCTAAATCTGATTTAATCTGTTAAGTATCTACCTCAGCACACCACTGAGTGACTGCAAGGCTGTTCAGCTGACAGAAGCATAACTGCCCTGTCTCAAGCACAGAGATGCTTCTCCAGTAGCATTACAGGTTGTTTACCCTACAGACGTGTGCTGGTCATTAGAAAAGGCTCAGGTCCAACATCAATGGTGGCCCACTTCTGTGAAGTGTTATAATGACTCATCGTGCACAACATTATGACCAAAGACCTGGTAAACCCACATGGATGCTGCCTTTTATTATTGTTATTATATGCACCAGTTTCCCAATATAATTTGTCAAAATCAAAACTCATTTGTTTTATGGTGCACAATGAATCAAAAGATATTCATTTATGAGCGTCTGTATTTTATTTGTCCTTGACAAGCACGCTGGTTCCAGCCAAAATCTAAATCTTTAAACAACTCATGAAAGTATGTTTCCTTTTTTTTTTTAAACTCCCCGACCTTAAACAGTTTGCAATTTTACAGCAGAAGTACTTTGCATTTAACATCTCTTTGATTATGGAGTTTTTTAAGACAAACTTTGGACTTTAAGAAACCGCTTGGAACCAACATGCAACATTTTGAGCTTCTTGCATGGTTACATAATTTGTGACTTCTTTTGATGGAATTCAAACAAACTTCGGCGGGGCTCGACATATGGTTGCTGTAGCAGTAATGATAAAACCAAAGAATCGCAAATGGAAAATATGTGGGGATCGAGTTGGAAACTGTCGTAGTCATAGAGCCTTGTCGAAAAAAACTTTTAGAGGAAAGGAAATATTAAGAGACCGTAAATGAGCGCTGAGATCATATCTGAATCTTTGTCAGGATGTATGACTAGACTAGATCTCAGCTCCTCTAGCATAGTGGTCCTCAGTGGTAACTGAGGTGCCAGGACCTTCAGGGTTAAGAGAGAAGCAGCTGGGTCTGGTCTGACCTTCCCATTATGGCTGCTGCTTAAATAAGAACACACTTCATTATTTTCTCTAAGAGTCCTTCAGATATTCATCTCACCAGCTGTGTTCATGTCAATTAGTTCATCCTTCCTCTACAGTATTCAGTGTCAAGGCAACCTTCACAATGAGAGGCCCTGACATCAGCGAGCTACAGAGTATAACATGTAATCCCAGTCTTAAAAAGGTCTCAACTCTTAATTACAATAAAAAATGGCTGCCTGCCAATGTACTGACCACACATAAAAGCCATGATGTCATCATGCTGTGATTTTTATAGCCCATCAAATGAGTATGAGAAGTCTGTGTGTTTAGTGACCCTCAGAATAAGAGAGTGTGGGATGTTTGAGGATCTCTTCCAGTCTTACAGAAGGAGAAAAACCCTGCACTGATGCACAGAACAGTTACATCAATAACAAAACAATCTGGTGGATCATTGGGCCGACAGATTGGTTCAATAATCACAGGATGCAAATAATCCCACCTGATTCTCTCCCATGCACAGTTATCATACAAAGACGAGAGGGAAGTAAAAATATGCTGAGCATAAAACCTGAAGGAAGAAAAAGTGTCAAAATGTGCCGTAAAAACATTTTACAACAGCTTTTTTATTGACATTTTTCTTTATTTTACTTTTGATCACTTGATGGAATTCTGATCTCAAGGCTCTAAAATCATAACGCTGAGCAATTCAGGTGAAAGCTACAAACTTGTATTAAACTCTGTTTAAACATATGAGAGCAAAGTGAAACTGTCGGTTTGACTAAACTTCAGCCTCTTACGCTAAATACATTCTCACTGCATTTTAGAGGAACCTATGGTTATGAGGTGTTGGTTAGGCAAGCCAGGTCTTTGTAGGTCTTAATTCCTCTGTGTGTGTGTTTTAAGTGGTGAATGTTTGCACGAAAAAGTGAATAATAAGCCTTTGTACACTGGACACAAATTCTGACCACTTTTTATAAAAACAAAGAATAAATTAATTTTCTACGTGTTTTTTAAAATTTGTTTGTTACTTTTTAAATGAAAGTAAAATAACAGTGTAGGGTATTAAATATCTACATCACCAATACACTTTTATGATTAACTGTGGAATCTGAAGTGGCACCTGAACTGATGATGTTAGTCAATATCCATTAAGTGAACTACTTCAGTACCACTACCATTTACTGGATTGGATCAGTCCAAACTTAACTCAGTTGTGAGTTTTGCAGTACATTGCAATACTCTGTCTCTGCTTCCAGCACACACACACACACACACACACCCCAGTCATCTTGTACTTTATCTTCACAAAAGGCAGCAGTTGCGAGCATGTTTTGATCTAGTGTCTAAATAATTACATTTGCAGGCACGTCAAATGAGGTATACTGTGAATACTTTCAATGCCTTCACCTGGAGACAATCATTAATAGAGTGGAGGCAGCGAGCGGCTAAAAAGGAGACTAGCTGACCAACACACACTGTAGCATTAACCACATAAACTGACTCTCGGGGTGAAGAAAACAGCTCTCTGTATAGTCTGTTTCACCTGAAAAACCCTGCACTGTTCATCGTTTATAAGAGTGATGGCTTGTCCCAGAGCAGAGAGGCTGCTCTCCACTGCTGGAAACATAACTTAACTAACAAAACAGCCAAGCACTCCACCGCCTCCTCATTTAATATTCACAAACAGGAGACTGTAAGGTGCTTTTAAGTTAATTGATTAATTAATTGATGCATTCCATACAGGACTTAAAATCATGAATGGATATAAAAGCAACTGGTGCATAGAGATCTTTCTGTGAGTGTTTTTAACATTGCATCATCGCCCTTTGAATTGGAATTGATCGAACTGTTGGTTGCCTAGAGATTCCCACCTCTATTTAACACGAGTGATCAGGCCACTTCAGCACTGCAAATGATTTAGAGCCAGTCAGTGAGAAGGTTCATTACAGACTCTGTTAATCACCTCAACAAAGAACCAGCACAGCTTTTTTCTGAACCATAAATCTCTGTTTATGAGTGTACGTATGTTGGTCAAGCCGTGTGTGTGTTTTATCCCTGAAGAAAGTAAAGGATGACGTTACTGGTGTCATTATAAATAGCTTATGCAGTGTGAACAAATGTTCAAAGTCCCTGCATGTCACATAGTTGGATAATTCTGTGGCTGTCTCAGCCTGTTCAACCTGTTCTACGTAGAAACTATGGAGACACTTAAGCCACAAAAGGACAGATTCTACAACTCACAGATTTTTAATCCATCTGCTTCAGATCTCGGATCAGTGGATTTAAAAAATTACAGGTTGCTTTCCCAGATAGGGATTAAGTCTAGTTCTGGACTGGATTTAAGAGATTCCTCAAAGGATACCGGCATTGAATTTGGTTTAGTCCTGGACTAAGTTTGACCAATCTGGAATATGAGCCCAGCATGCTGCTTTCTGACAAAATGTTTACTCTTTTATGTGTACATACATTTTAGTTATTCACATGCATAAAAAAAATGTAAAGAAAACCTAAGAACTGCCCTAAAATTACTTTCTTTATTCCTAAAGATAGAAATTTCTTAATACAAATATAAACTGTTAAAAAAATGGAAGTGCTGATAAGATCACTGGATTTATAGGACTGTCTTGAATAACTTTTTTCATTATCAATTAAATGCTTCAGTCATTTATTAATCAAAAATATCAAACATTGCTAGGTTTCAGTTTTTAAAATGTAATTTGCTGGGGATTTTTGATATATTGGATTCTTGACATCTTACCAAAGTGAGATTACACAGAATGAGCCTATGATTCTGTCTTCAGTGTTTCTCATTATGTTACCTTGTTTTTTTTAAATATTCATAAATAAAACCTTGAAAATGATGAAGACACATCTTATGAACTGAGGCACACCACACAAAGGACCCATATTAAAAAAAATGTGAGTTATCAGTCCTCAAACAAACTAAAAGTTCACAAAAGATACATGTGATTTATATTTTTTCTGCGTCTTTATGTCCTACAGACAACACTGGTTTTCAAATAGCTTCTATTCATTATGGTATGTATATCTTAGCTTTTATGGTTATTAGAAGGGAAACATTTTATAGAAGTTAGACATCCAGGATCATTCTCTAAAACATGTTCTGAAAGTTTCCCTTGACACGGTGAAGAAGAACCGAGTATTTGTACGACTTCATTCATGTTCACGCTGCACAGTCACAGGCAGAGTTTGTACTCAGTGGCCTTACAGCCAACTTGTCAACTTGACAAGTTTTAAGTAGACTGTCTTAAAGCAGGAGAGATAGAAAATAGTCCACTTAATAAAAAAGGTTACATGAAAACATTAATCTAGATTTGATCCAGACTTTACTTTGTTCTGTTTTTCTTCAGCTTTGCTAGCAAGTCTTTCTGGCCATAATCCCTTGAGTTTTGGGGACATTTCCTGTGCTCAGTTGGGATTATGTATAACCCTTCAAGTGCAGCATTGGATATCTCCACAGAAGGCAACACTCCTGATGTTTAACTCCAAATATGCTTTGTGAACGCACCCTTAAACAAACTGAATCCGTCAAAGCCTGATCAGAGTTCATTCTTGAGAGAAAGTCTTGCTCCATGGTGTTATCATGTAAAGGAGTACATATTGTTCATGGCAGCACCGCTGGCAATTTACATATGACTTAGAATCATTGTGTAGTGGCCATTTGTACCTCAAATTGTGTAACAAATTGCCACCAATGAGGCTAATGTAGAAACATTAAAAGAAATATACCTGCAAGACAATTTTGAATAATGCCACTCCACTATTAAACTGTGAGTTGTCACTATGAGACAAATCATATCAGAGAGCGTGTGAAGATCTACACCGGATTCAGCTGATCCTGTTGGGGAAGGAAACCAGTAATGTCATGATCGTCCTCTCTTACCTTGCCGGTTTTGTGGTCGAACCAAACCAGGGCATGATTCCTGGACAGCACTTTGCAGTCAAAGGTGGCGTTGTTCTGGGCCGGGCGACACCGAGCCACAGACCTGCCGATCTTGACTGGCTCATCCAGGTATACATGGCGCTCCTGGAATGGGTGCGAGTTGGGTCGGCAGGCAAACACAGCCAGCGCTGAAGGCATTGATTTTGGCTTGAGAGTATTACTCCAACCAGACACGAGGGACAGGTTTTCTTGATCCAGAGTGACAGGCTTCTGTTGCAATCCCCAAAGAATAATCTACAATATCTTTGGCCTATTTGTAGGCAGAAGTGTTAGTCCTCTAACCTTGTAGGCACTAACTAATAAACATTGTCCACTGTTCACAGCCCAGGCTGCACTGCTCTCCTTCTTTGATTCAACAAGACTCCCCTGTGTTTGAAAAAAAATGAAAATAAAAAACAAACGAACAGGTATAAAAAAGACAAGACATTCCCTTCACTGACTGTCCACCAAAGCTACATAACGACACTTACATCTGACAGCAGGTACTATGTACAGACCAGGGTGCCATGTGTCAAGACAGACATGACTGAGTATAGCTCTGACAGTCTGGCAAACAGCCTTCCACGTCCATCAAACTATTCCAGCGCTGCAACAGGCAAGGGAAGCCAGTCCACCACCACAGACTTGATCTAAGGTCCCCCAAGATAGCAACAGCTCAAGCCAGGAATTGTGACTTATAATCGAATGAGTTAACGGACCAGGAAGCCGTCAAAGGTCTAAAGAAGCATTAAAATGAATTATAGCGCGCTTACAAATTGTGTTGAGTCTTGTTTTGCAGCAAGCTAACAACGGGCACACACTCCAATTTGCAACATGCCACTCGTTTTAGCCCACGAGTGGCGTTTAGTAATGTGTCATCAGTAATTTACTGGTCATTTAACGTTACAGTTGTCATAATTCGGGTGACATTGTTGCCCTGATGGAGGGAACCTATGCTAGCTACCACCTTACGTTACCACTCCCTCCACAGAACACCTACAAGACCGCTAACGACACTCAGTAACACTGAACGCCAAAAACAGCCCCGAGTTACAGTCAATTAAGGCTCGCCAACTAATGCAATTCGGCCTCCACTCCTCGTCGGCATTAGTTAGTGCAGAGGCTAAAAACACTCAGCCGGGATGAACGGGGGATTAGCAGGTCCTCTTGTGCAACTAAAATGCTAATTGGCTAGCTCGCTGGTGGACAGGCAAAGCGCTAACTCTCGGCCAACGGTTTTTTGGCGTTGGACCAGCAAGCTAGGCTAGGCTAGGCTAACGAGTGCTGACAAACTTATCATCAAGGTCCTCAAATGTTTTCTCCCCTTCCCTCTCAACCAGTTCCCTTACCGAATGAAGGCAAATTGCCATCCCTGTCCCCTCGAACAAGTGAAAGCACCAAGCTAGCTCGTCTTTTGGCAACTACGGAGCCCTGCAAGCGAACGTTAGCATGAAGGTGGCGAGCAAGCTACCAAGCAGCTAGCCGGCTAACTGACAGTCAGGACAGAAACAGACGCGGAAAAATCAGGGGAGTTTCTTGACTGCGGGTCTTCACGCATCACACGAGCCAGATTATCTTCCGGGAAAAACTTCGGTAAAAGCCACAAGTTGCGCTGTTGTCGTGTATCTCAGTTCTGATCGTGTTTGCCGTGACGGTTGTGAGTTATAACCGTCGCCTTCCCACAGTTTTCTGGAAGGAATCTAGAAGAAGTTGTCCTCCTCCGCAAGTCCCAGCCGCCATACTGTAACTAGAGAGCAGACAGGCGTGGTGCGTTCACTGCCCGAGTTACATTAACTCCATTCAACGCTGAGCTCATCAAATCAGTTGATTCCGACAAAAAAAATACGGGGCAATATTTTCATCAAAAAATATGTAGATCAATACTTTTAAAGTCAATTTCTACCACAAAGAGAAAAAAAATGTTTAATTTCAGAGAGAATTAAAAAATAAACAAAAATATTCAAGTTTATCAGTCATAATTTTGACTAAGTGAGTCATAATTTTAAGATGTCATGTCAATATTAAAAATTTCAAGCCAGAATGATATCCTATTAAGTCATAGTTTAGAATCATAACACCGTAATATGGGTTTTTATTTTGTTGTTTTGTTAACAACATAAACATACCCTCTGCCTTAACTTAAAAAATCTTAATCTATATTTCTAGTTGTAACATAAACAATGTCCACAATTTAATCACAGACAGTATTATTTATCATCAACAGCGGTAAAACAGAAAATACACGACAACTTAGATTCATTTAGAATTTTAAGTTTGTATCATCATTTCTTAACTATCAAGATGTTTTACAACTTTCAAAGTAATGCTATGCTATTGCAGGATCATTATTGGTATTATAAAATTAAACAAGTTATTCCAGACTAAATTTGACTTTGGTAGGTTCAGAGAGTCAAAAGGGTAAACATTAAGATTTAACAATTCTATCATAGTCAGGTTTTAAAAGAAAGGACATTAGAGGAAGTCGGGTTTCCTTTGGTTGCTTCAACAACATTGGACTGTAGTTTTACTGGTTTTCTATGGTACCTCAGTACATGCTGTGTTTCAGTTCTTTTTAGTGGACCATATTTTTAATACCAAAACAATAACATTCCAATACTATTTGCAGTATATTAATAAGAACACAAAAAGGTAATATTTTACAGTTCCATCATGATTTTATCCAAGTGACTTGAATTATGGACTGGGACAGCAGGGTCGGGTGGGTTGGCGTTGGAGGAGATCAAATTCTGCTTATGGCTACAGAAATGTTCCTGCTGTGTTCTGGTGAACCAACAGCTGAAACCAAATCAATGCTCAGTAAGACAGTAAAACAGTTAAGTTCAAGAGGATGAAACACCACAAGACTTCATTGCTTCAAATTCTGGTTTAATTTACTGATTATTAAATGGAAGACACAACCAATAAACATGAATGATTAGTTGTCAATTTACCAAAATACAGCTTGGATTTGTTCTTGGACTTCTCTGCACTGTTTAATGATGTTCCAGGTTATTTGTTTTTAATTATCTGCAAAATATTTCAGATAAGAGTTCAAAATAAAATTTTCTTAAAGCCAAGGGAAACTTTTTTAAGGCTTGCATATGTTTTAGGCCCACGATGTGCTCACTTTCCTTTTTTCCCCCTCAAAAAGAGTTTTAACAGCATGTTGTCATGAATTTTCAAATTAAGCAGAAACAATCCTTTGTTCACTTCTAAGAAACAAATACTTTGGTCTTTGGGTTGAGAAGATCAACATAATGTTTGTATCTGAATCTTTGTATATGAAGCTACAGAAAGTTAGCGTAGCCTAGCATAAAGAACAGCAGAAAAACAAGCAAGTCAAATTTCCAAAATGTTCCACTCTTCCTTTAAATCCTTCTTTTGTCTTCTTCTCCTCTTCTTTTCTTGTCTATGTCTCATGAGTCACTGATGTTTGATGTCATATATTCAGTTCCTGTAGCACAGTATGTAAGGCTGTGAATATGAGAATGCAGTCCTGCAGGAGATCTGAGAGGCCCGAGGGCTAATGCAGGGTCACCTTGGGTTCAGACTGATTATCAGTCTGTTCCAAATATACCAGAGTGACGGACAAGATGAGGACTGAGCAAAACAAAGGCTGTCATGATCAAGCAGAGGTGAAAGTAAACTGCATCAGACCTACAGCCTCACAAATTTTTGTTCTCTCTGTGACACAATCACATGTCCTGCACTTTTAC
This sequence comes from Acanthurus tractus, assembly GCA_029783725.1. NCBI lineage: Eukaryota > Metazoa > Chordata > Actinopteri > Acanthuriformes > Acanthuridae > Acanthurus > Acanthurus tractus. The sequence continues at coordinate 2,962,381 of JAQNCA010000014.1, forward strand.
TGTAGGCGCTGGTCCAGGTCTTGTCATGGTATAGATTCTGGTCTGAGTCCTGACAGCCGTGCCCGGCCCTCCCGCAGAGCGAGCAGGGGACCAGCTGTCACTGTGCTAACAGTTTGACTATTATTTGAGATTTAACAGCATCTTACTGTATTTAGCTTCTTAGCCCAGTTTGATACCACAGTCCTGAGTATACAGAAGCTGTGTGTTAGCTATAACAGTCAACAGTCTATTAAAAACAAACTTTAATTAAGACTTTTGAAAACAGTGGTTTGCTGTTCTGTTTGCTAAGCTCTTTGTCAGCTTCATGGGAAGCACTAGTGTG
>JAQNCA010000014.1:2976131-2993500 GCA_029783725.1 Acanthurus tractus
TTCCTTCCTTTTTGTCTCTCTGCAGCTGTATCTCTCCCCTGCGTTACTGCAGTGACTTCCGGCCGTATTTCACCATCCACGACAGTGAGTTTAAGGAGTACACCACCAGGACGCAGGCTCCGTGAGTAACGACGATTCATCACAGGAGCTACTTTTCACTGCCTTCAAATCTGCATCTGCTACACTTCACAGTTGTGTTGGCTGCTCTCCATCACTTAGCAGTGCCTCAGTCATGATTTCTACTGTTCCAGGAGTTTTAACCAGCAATGTTTTGTCAAAAAGGAGCTTAATCGACTAAATTAGGGGACAGAGTGCTGTGTCATTTGTTTAATGTCGCACACGCTGGATGCTCCTTAAAGGCATATAGGCGTATAGTAGCAGGATGTTGTGATCTATGCTGAGTGTGTGATAAAACTTCTAATTGATATTCTGCAGCGTTGACTTGCAGCAGCAGCACTGCAGATCTGTGAGCTTTAATGAAGGCAGATGTTCGCTGTTTGAATCAGCTCCTTTTTTATTTGATGTTGCATCAGGATTTGTTATTATTTGCAAAAGTTAACAATCGTAGCGTCATCTTAGATCTGCCCCTTTTCCCCGCAGGCCGTCAGTCATCCTGGGAGTGACCAATCCCTTCTTCGCTAAAACCCTGCAGCACTGGCCGCACATCATCCGCATCGGAGACATGAAGCAAGCAGGTAGACGATGCTGCTGCGATGTGATTTTGTCTTTGCTGAACAAAAGACAAATGTCACCACTTTCTGTTGTACTGCAGTCAACTACAGCAGCAGCCTCAGCCTGAAAGATGACCTCAGATGATGAGGTCATCATGACCCGTTCTCATTGGTTTGTTTCTGGACCTTCAGTTCAGTCAAAGGATATTCCTGATGCATTTCAGACAGAGGCGTCTTCCAACTTCTTCACAGTGTTTAAGCTTTTCTGATCACTCTGTTTATATATTGTTGATATTTCGAGACTAATCTGTCCTTTGTCCGTCTGTCTGGCCCGTTTAGGGGAGATGGCAAAGCAGATGAAAGTCAAGAAACTGAAAAACCTCAAAACTTTGGACTCTAAACCTGGTAAACGCTTCAGCTCTCCATCTTCATGTAGTTTTTTTGTGTGATTTTTATACTGAAAACCTCACAGATCTGTCCTATAACTCACTCCTGTTTACATTTATGAGACAACAGTTTCTCCACTGGGGGGCCCCGTTCATTTTCTATCAGACCTTTACTGTTTCTTGATTTGTGGGTGTGTGTGTGTGTTGCAGGTGTGTACACTGCATATAAGCCGTATCTCAACAAAGATGAAGAAATCATCAAACAGCTTCAGAAGGTGAGTCGGAGTCTTTTCTCGTCATCCTGCACCAAACTTGATTTTTATTATTGACGATTAGAGCCACAATCTTCAGTCCAGAACCTTGTGGTCTTTGAACGCACCATCCCTCTACTTCCAACAATAAAAATCTCACAACTACGAACCATAAAGGGTTTTTAAAATATTTTGACTTGAACTAGCAGCAACACCACTCTCCAACATCACTGGTTTGTTTCCTGCATCGTGTGGAAATTCTCATGCAGAAATTTGAGAGCTTTAATCTTTGATTTATGTCTGATGATTCTACTGAACTGTGATTTCCTCCTCTTCCTTTGTTTCTCAGGGTGTTCAGCAGAAAAGACCTTCAGCGGCCCAGAATGCAATTCTTCGACGCTACTTTTTAGAACTGACACAGAGCTTCATTATTCCTCTGGTAACAAACAGCCTTTTTTTTAATTTCATCTCTTTGTTTTCAAGATGGTCTTGTTAAAACAGGCTGTTTTAATATGTCTGAAGTATGAAGTCTGGTTTAAATTACATGCTTTGTCAGTAATTATCTTCATGCCCCTCTGGAGGATCCAAACCCTCATGTGAAGACACATGGACCTGCATCAGCTGCTTCATGTGTTCGGTCACATCTGCTGCTGGGTTGAGCTGAAACGATGTGATAAGGAGCTTGTTCTCTCTCGTGTGTGACAGGAGCGGTACGTGGCCAGTCTGATGCCTCTGCAGAAGTCCATCAGCCCCTGGAAGAGTCCTCCTCAGCTGCGACCGTTCATCCAGCAGGACTTCATGAAGACGCTGGAGAAAGCTGGACCTCAGCTCACGTCCAGACTGAAAGGAGACTGGATAGGACTCTACAGGTGGACGCACACACGCTTTCAAATACCAAGGCCAGGCCTTTAAAAACACACCGTTATCACAGTTTGAAAGTTTGTTTGAATATAAATCGACAAACTGCAAACTTCTCCTGTTACTGTAAACACCATCAGCAAATGTTGACTTTTACTCTCAGAAGAGCAACACAGAATGAAAGCATGACAAAGTGGAAGTTGCTTGAGTTGATCAGATATGGAAACACACATTATCCTGATCATCATGTGTGGTTTCCTCTGCGTCTGAAGGCATTTCCTCAAGTCTCCAAACTTTGACGGCTGGTTCCGCAGCAGGAGGAGGGAGATGACCCAGAAACTGGAGGCTCTGCACCTGGAGGCGCTGTGTGAGGAGGTGAGGGGGGAGCGCGTACATTTTACTGAGTTAATGTATCAGATCAACACTTCAGTCAAGCACCATCAGACGAGTCCAGCTGAGTTACAGAGTCTCAATTCAGAGTTTATCTCCCATCTTTCATTCATTTCTGTCTGTCTGTGTTTGTCTGTATGTCTGCAGGATCTGCTGCAGAGGGTCCAGAAGCACTCGGAGGTGGAGACAGTTGATCTGGTTCTGAAGCTGAAGGACAAACTGGTCAGTACAGACAATTACAAATAATATCACTCATGCTGCTAGCACTAATAGCTAATGGCTATCACTGATCACTTGTATTAATCAATCGACGAGTCTGACGTGAACACTGATGAGCGCTGTCTGACGGTCTTTGCTGCAGAGTCAGGCGGAGAGGGAGCAGCTCCCCGTGCAGCCGGGCACTGTGGCCAAACTGAGGGCCCACATCGAGGCCGTCATATTGGCCTTACCAGAAGACCTGCAGGGCATCCTGCACAAACCCTCCTCGCCCTGTACTTTGCTCTCCCCCCCCCCCCCAGTCTGCAACTCTAACCCCAGTTTGAGCTTGTTTTAAAGTTTAGGGGGTTATCGGATCTCCTCCCAGTTGTCTATCAAGGGGAGACTGGGTCCCAGTGAAAGGACCTCTCCTGGTCAAACATGGAAAGCACATGGTGCAGTTTTATTTTCTTTTAATATACATCCAACTTCAGTCATATGTATTTTTGTTTTCCCACCAAACCACTGCTGTGGCAGCTCAGTGGATGTCAGATGAAAGGTGAACTTGTGTTAATCAAACACCCACAGCCGGAGCTGCTGACAAGCTTGTCTGAAGGCTTTTTCCCAGCAAATAAAAATCACGGAGAGTCGTCATCAGGAAAAGAACGGTGCTCTTGATGCATTTCTAACTCACCACAGCTTTGCTCTTTGACCATGCAGCTGTGTGGCCTTTGTGCACTAGGATTTGTCATCACCTTGGAGGTAAGAGCAGGAAGATGAACCCAGCTGACCTTTGACCCTCAGCATTTTAACCTGTTGACGTTTTCAATTTTTAGTTTTTCTTTTTACTTGACGATGGATTGCTGCAATCCAGTTGTAATGACTTTGAGGTTTACTCATCCATTTTTAAGAAATGTTTTTAAAAAGAAGTGCACTTCACACAATGGACCAGTGTGCCCTATATGAATACACACACACAAACATACACACACACACAAACACACGTGCACACTTACTTTTATGCAAACAAACTGAACCGAGCAGAGCCAAGCAGTGCTTTATAATCGCATTTTCCTGACATGTTAAATCACACACAGCATTTAGCACCAGCAACCCTGTATTACCTTTTGATGCAGTACATGACTGTCTGCTGAGCCGTAGAGCAGCTGTGGAGCAAAGTGCTCAGGAGCCAGTCACAACCCTCTATCCATGGGACTTGATCCTTGTGTAGCATCCAATAACAATCTAAAATATTCAAAAATGTCCTGAAGGTTTCAGAAATCTAAATGTTCGTTGTTTTGATGTTGGCTATTTTGACTGATTCTGAACTCCTCTGGCGGCCGAGGAGAGTGATCGGCTTTTTGGATTGAAACTGTGGAAGCCCATTTCTGCCGAAAGAAAAAAAGAGAAAACGATAAATGTTTAAAATGTTAAAAATACTTCACATTATGAGGTACCCAGTCAAAATTATAAAAGACACTAGCTAAACATATTTTTTTAAGTTTAAACTTGTAGACACTAAGTCAAATGTTCCTAAAATTATGAGATCCCGAGCTATGACACTTTATGACAATGTAATTAAAAATTCTCTCCATAACTTTGACTTCAGTAATTCTTCCTGACATTTTTGTCTTTTTTTATGTCTGACAGAGATGGTGTTTTCTATAATAAAACCTTCTAGACAGCAATGATTAAAATGCATTTGATCAACATAAACTTCACCATTTGAATGAATAAATCTTGTGAGGCCACACTGCAGAAGTCATCTATTGGAATAAATTGTGGTCATATGATATTTAAGAAATTTTTTAAGTTACTTATATAAAATTTTGTGCTGTGCATCAGGTTGTAAAAGTTGTTTGTTTTTTTTTTTGTTTTTTTTAGCTCAAATGGACTGAGATTGATTTAATCTAACTTGCAACTTAATATGTTGACTTAATTTTATGAAGAACCACATAGTTGAAATTTTGACTAAAAAATAAAAATATTAATTGGATTGACAAGTTAGAATTACAAATTTATATTTAGGCTTTAAAAGTCCCAAAAAATGACTAGAATTTTGTTTTAGTTGGTCATAATTTTAAACTTTTGTTATTTTTTATTCCTGCTATTTTATACTAGTTTTTGTTTCCCTGGCAGAAATTTTCTTCCATAGGTAAGTGATAGGTATAAAGGCAAATTCCAGCTCTCATGTTAATGTAGCCCTCGCATAGCAAAACTCGCAGAGAAAAATCCTGCAAAAAAAATTGCCAACAACGAGCAATCCAACGTGTTTTAACCTGCATTTTTGAATAAGGATCTGTCAGGTGATTACTGGCTGTTCAGTGTGGCAGTATTTATTAAGCTGCATGCTGGCTTATGTACATTTCTGCGAAAAAGGAACACTACAGCTGACATCATTTTAACTTGTATTACAAAGATGGAGCAGCTTGTTTGTTTTTGGTTAAAATGATGCTGGTGCCTTACAGGAATGAGAGCAGAACCAAAGACTCAATGAATTAGCCTCCATCTGAGTGCATAAGGAATTTTTTCTGTGAAGATAATAAGAGCAGCGCTCCTTTAACTGCAGCCTGAGCTTTACATTTGTCCTTACACTAAATTATCTCGGCTGAGGAGACACTTTGGGCAAAAACTGAAACCCTGAATGACCATCCGGCTCAGGATCCTACATGTTGCCTTTAGACAAATGACTGAAATATGTTTTAATTGTTTTCTGATAAACAAGCAAAATACACAGATGCATTATAGATGCAAACGGAAAAAAACATGAGTCTTGTGAAATAACAGAAGTCAGACAAATACAGGCAGTTCTCACAAAGGGATAATTAGCACTGGATCTGTCAATGCATATTTTCATTGTATGCTTCATTTACATAATCCCACTTCAGATTGTACATTTTGGAATTTATTTTTGTCCTGCCCAAGCAGCTGGTTCAGCTCATTTCAGTTTCTCAGTAACATTGAGCCTGTGGTGTCAAAATCAAGATTACCTTATAATTATTTGGAAACAATCATTTATTTTCAGCAGCTGGCTAAAATTTTAAATGATGAGGTTGAAAGGCTAAAATATGCAACATCAACAGATTAATTGCAATTAAAAATCCAACTTTAAGTTTCTTGAAGCCTAATTTATGTGAATTTATCAACATTCCTGGACAGTTCTTTATATCAGACAAAACAAAATAACCACATACCATGTAATGACAGCAATAACAGCTAAACAGGTCATTTAATTTATTACAGACATTTGTATTTTCAGAAGGCAAGTTACTGTGACCTTTGATTAGATTTTTTCTGTGAGTCCAGATAAGTAACACACAATTGCACACTCAGTTTTTTGGTGTTTGTATTGTTAAAAATATTAAATTTTCCAAATGTTAAATGGACCTGTGGTCAAACTTATGGATTGTGTTTGTTTTGTTTTTGTTTTTTTAAAGTTCTTTTCCTTAATGTCATCATGTAACATGTCATAGACATACTTTGAATTTTGCCTTTTTGTCAAGCAGATAATTGTAAAGAAAAATAACAAAACATATACTGGTTGGAAAAAAAACCTGTGACATCTGGTTGTTGGGCAACCATATAAGTTTTATATTTGTAAAAAAAAAAATTATTTTAACAACTTAGAATTTTTTATGGGGGGCTTTTCTCATTCTCTCCCACTCTGTAGAAAATGAAGAGTTTTGTACATAATGATGTAAAGTGAAATGGTGGCCCAGACATGATGTACAATAATTATTTTGTTATTACAACAGATGTCTTACTAAATACAGAGATGATAATAGTAATAGTCGCTTCATATAATGTTTTTTTAAAAATCTTATTTGAACTAATTACAGAGTTGTTGAAACACTTGAATGTTTTAAATTTATAGTTTGTTTGCTAACAGACACTATTGGAAGGTTGGAAGGTTTGAGCGTTCAACTTTACCGAATATATCCTGCTAATGTTACAGTTTTGTCAATCACTGAATTTATTGAGCAACTATTTTGACAAAATCCACCCATTTATTGGTGTAAATGGCCATTTGAAAGGTATAATTAAAATGTTATTATAATGTAGTCTACACCCTTTTTCCTGAAAACTATTATATAGAATTTTTTGGCGAAATCACAGATAACATTAAATTATGTTTTTAACAGTATTTTTTACCATTTTCATTCATGTCAGTAAAAGTATGCTTGATGTAATTTGTTTTATTGGTTTGTTGTGGTTTGGTTCATAACAAAAACCTAATGATATTTTTATGATCTGACAGATGTGTAAATCTGCCCTGAGAGCAGCATTAAAAGTTCCAAGATTTTTATTATTTTAACTTAAGTGAAATAGAAAAGAATCTGCATCAAATTACACTCAAACTTCTAGTAGCAAGGTACTTTTAATGCAGGATGTTGGAGTAATATTTGTTATGATATTGTGTTGTACGTAATTACTGATGCATTAATGTGTACATAACTTGGTTGTTGCAGCCAGTACTGCTACTTCATACAGTTCAAAGCATCATGTCCACAGAAAGTAATACATGATAATGTATTTGTTGATTATATTTTGTATTACTAACTCTATATGAGAAATAAACCAGGATGTAAAATGATCGAATACGCAAAGTGGAGTAAAAAGTTAAACATATTCCTACAAAATGTTGTAGAGTAGAAGTATAAAGTAGCAAGAAATTAAAAAAAAAAAAAGTACTTTAGAATTGTACTTAGTTGCTCTCCATCGCTAAATTCCAGCTAAATTCAGTATTTCCACAGGCTGTGCCGGCTTCTGACCGGGCCGAGACAGTCAGTGCAGCGGACTCAATGCTCATGCAGCACATTATGTGGAAATGTTGGATTTAAACACTGGTGTTATCCAGAAAAACATGTCCACCAAAGCAGACAGAAGACATCTGTGAGATCACAAAAATATCCTATAAAGATGCGTCCCGCCATTAATTACATTTTTATTGGTAGTGAGCTCAATGCTGCCTTGTAACAGAGTCAAGTACTGAGCACCAAGATCACAAATGGGTCCAAACAAGACCTATAAATGGTTGAGCTTTTCATGAGTTATCAGTCTGCTTGTCTACTGGCTCTCCTGTCAATTACAACTTAAGATATTTTTAACTAAAATCCATAAAATAACAACAAAAAAGTTAGTAGAATTGATATATGTCAACAACATGTATCTTGGAGTTACTTTGAGATTGTTTCTTTGAGTCATTTGTAAGTTTTCCATTTTTGGTGTCATTAAGTTAGAAATTAACAGTCAAACAGATGACAGATGAACATTCACAGCTATCTGGCTAAATTAGCTTTAAGCTGTCTTCAATACTTAATGCTAACAATTCAGTGCCAAAATATTTGACCCATCGTCACAAGTGCTGTAAGGAGAAATTTGACCCCAGAAATTTAAAATGTCAACATAAGCTAGTACAACAGGATGTGGTCATGATTTTACAAAGCTTCACATTATTTTTGCTTCACTGACAAAACAAATGTTTTTTATTTTATAAAGGCCATTTAACCACTACATTAAACCACTCTGGCCTAAAGGACTACAGCTCGGTAAAAGTGCTCTCGACATGTTTTCATCTGACAGTTGGGCTTTTTATTAGCAAACACAAATAAGTTTATCACAGTCTTATATTTTGTGTTTTTTTTAAGTTTACTGAAGTTTCAACCTTGTAATGTACACAGTGCTTGTGCATTTTTCATCGCAGTTTGTTAGCTTTGTTTCGTATTATAATAAAAAAAAAAAATCACACAGCAGCCATTTTGAATAATTGTGAAGTTTTAATAAGAGGACTAGCTAGCTTTGCACCACGCAACTAATCAATTTAATACACAGAGCATATAAATGACAGGTTTTAATGTGAAGAAAATTAGTGAAAGACTCCAAAAATCCACAAACATTCACCTTTTTATAATTAGTTAACTGTTAGATTGTATGAGATGTTAGTTAAGTTCTCTAAGCTAACTAAGCTAACTTGTTCTTTGCATATTCCTCGTTCTTGCCAATTATCAAAAAGGCTGCTGTGGGAACAAAGCCAGAGGGGACTGTTCATGCTACTTTTCAGGTTTTGATGAGGTCGGAGTCCTCTATTGTATTTTTTTTTTTGTTTGTTTTAGCGCACTGGTGATAACAGCTGTTGTTATGTCAACCATTGTTGTTGGGGTTTTTTTGCCATTAAACATACACTTCATATATGATATCATGTTGGACTGTCTTTCCTTTGAAGAGCACCCAGAGTTATATGACTGACCAACCTTAGTACATGTGTTACAAACTGAAGATTAAAAAATTGTATGCTTTAATAAAGAAAGATTGCTGAGCCGTTAGTACATTCTTAATCCAAAAAGCACAGTTTATAAAACACATGGACAAATTTTTAAACAGCATTACACATCGCTCTTTTTTCTCAGATGACATCAAGTTTGGCTCTATAGAAATAAGTTTTGCTATTGTCACGTTACAATTTGATGGACCTCATCAGGAAAAATAGTAACATATTTACCTTTACAGCAGTTATTGAGAAACACTGTCATATATTTGGAATCGTATTTCTTGCCACCTGGAAAATGTAAATCAAATAGTCATTTTTCTTAGCTCTGTTTTTGGTATCTGAGTTAAACACATGGCTCACATGTTGCTAACTGTGTTAACTGTAGAGCATAATTTTAGCCTGTATGTATAGTCATGGACTACAATTCTTGAGTTTTTACCCCATGTAATTGTGTATGTGATGCAGCACCCAAGGAATAACAATATTCCATATATCAACTATGTCTTTATTATTTTTTTATATTCAAAATGAAGGACATAAACACAAGTTAAAAGAGAATCATGTGAGTTCTGAGATGTTAAAAGGAATTTTTTAATGAGCAAGTTTGTTGAGTTGTCTCGTAATATTTAATCAAATTCTAATCACATAAATCAGTAGTAATTATAGTTACTATCTATCATTATCTGTTGATTGATTGCAATGAATTTTGTATTTGTAAACGAAGAACAGAGGAAACATTTGTAAGTACACCAGCCCCAGTATGTTTCATTAAAGCTGTTGTTTCTCTTCCCCATTGCCTTTTCCAAAATAGAAAGACTCTTTGCGCTTGTTCTCTCCCTTTGGTCCACGCAGCCGCCACCTTCTGCTGATTGGCTGCTTTTCCAGCTGCTCATAGGTGTCCTCCAATAGAACCCTACCTCTGGGAGAGTAGCTGATGGAGGACCAAGTGAGGACGGATCCAGGCCTGAAAACACAAGTACATTTTAAAATGATGAATTTCAAAGTAAAAGTGGTTCGAAAATACTTCAATCCTATTAATTTTAATTAATTTACACACGAAAGAACATTTTTTTCAGTAAAATGCTAATGGCACCAGTTTTTTTAGTGTCAAAACATAAAACTGAAATTGAAACATGGGGAAAGTTTACATTTTAACAAAGAAAAATGTAAATTCAATATTTTTAGGCAATTAAACTTAAAAAGGGCTGCAACAAAAGAAATGGCTCCCTCAAACTTAACATTGGCTGCATTAGCTAGCTTCATTAGCTAGCCAACTATACTTTTGTTACTTTACACAGTACGAAACAAAGTAAAGACAACATGCTGAGATTAGTTAATTAAGATCATTTTAAGTGGGATTATTACCCATTTTGTATGTATTTATATTGTTTGTTTGAGTGGATACTTTTTGTCTGTGTGAACAAGTAATCCTGGGTAGTTGCACTTAACTTGTATGCTTTATAGCAGTTTTATTACCTTAAATCTTGCTTAAAATTTGGTTTGTTCAATAGCTTTAACAACTAAACCACAATTTGAACAGACTTGATCTTTACTAGTGCAACTCTAAGAGTAAAGTTCAAGTCACCAGTATAAATCACAAACAGAACTGACACACACACACACACACACATACCCGCCAAAACCGGACATGTAGCCAAGGACTTCTTTGTAGCGGAGAGGATAATCCCACACCTGGACGTCTGTCAGCTGGCCATCAAAACCTGGAAAATCAATCACAGGCTCACCTGACCAGACAAACTGAACACACACACACACATACCAACATGTACACAAGGAACAGATAGAGACAGGGTAAGGATTCAAGATGTTAACATTCAAATCCAACAGGTTGTTTAACAGTTTGTGTCAAAGTATTAAAGCCCTTTTTATACAGCATTGCAGGCTTCATCTAGTATGTAAAGAAAGCCGACATCACTGGCCACATCTTCATTATTTTCAGCTCTTCAAATGTAATCTTTGTTTATCAAGTTATGTTTACAAAAGTCTAAATCTGTAAAATGTGCTATTTGTTCCACACCTTGTCCGGCAGTATCCTCCTGATGCTACCGCTCTCGCCGCTAAACAACTGGGCCACATTCTTCCTGGTGTCCACCGTGAGGCAGAGTCTGGTCCAGATTTCCGGTCTAGCATATGGCCAGAACCTTATGTTGGGTCGCATGGTCAGGCTGTTGTAACTGTATCCACTGAAGTACACCGCATAAGCACCATTGCCCCCATTGGCACTCAGTCTCAGTGATCTCCTGTTTGGACTGAGCGTGAATAGTGTTTGGTAATCTAAACCGTTGGTGAGGAAACGAAGACACACGGACACACCTGCAGAGTTCACATGGAGAGTGTGGATTGAAAAATTAATTGAAACATTTAAGTAAAAATATAGAGACAGGAAGAGCTGATTGGTTGTTACTGAACTTGAAGAAAAACCCTGAAAAATACGGAAAATAAATAAATAAATAAAATGCTGAAATAGCCAAGCCTGAGGTGCAGCCAACATTATACGGAAATAGGCTGCTCCTCAGCATTGGCTTATCTAGTATTTACATTAACATTGAACAGACGCTTTATTCGTCTGACTATAACCATAAAAAGACATCATGCTCATTTGGTTGATAGAATAAATTATATGGTGAATGTTGTTTATGTTCAATGTGAACTTCAACACAAAAGAATATATGTATATTCTTATTTAGGTTTGTCGACTGTGTTTTGGTCTGAAGGTCAGATTTTGGTGTGCTGGGATTCCCAAACTTTTTCTGGTATGCCCCCCTTCGGAAGCTGAAAGCCGAAGCCAAATAAGCATGAGAGAAAATCACTGCGTAGCATACGGACGTAACAAATGTACATAACAAAACAATTTGGGCTACTTATCCTGACACTGTGTTTCTTTTTGTGTACGAAGTTTGTGAATGTACTCACCTCTAGTGGGAGTTGCTGTGGTCCAGGGGGGGTAAGTGCTGGTTGTGTATCTGTGAGTTGTAGTAGTGGAAGTCCTAGGATCGGTTGTAGGAGTTGCTGTGGTCTTGGAGTGGTAAGTATTGGAGGTTGGGTACTTATGGGTTTTAGCAGTCCAAATCCAGGTGGCTGAAGGAGATGTTGTGGTCCAGGAAGGGTAAGTGGTGGTTGGGTATCTGTGGGTTCTAGGAGTCCAAGGCCAAGTGGTTTTAGGATGTGCTGTGGTCCAGGAAGGGTATGAAGGGTAAGGGGTGGAGGTTCGGACTCTGCGGGTCCAAGTGGTCGGAGTAGGATTGAAATAGGGGGAAGAGAAGGATACTCCTCCTCCATTGGCAGACAAAGTGAACATTTTCCCATTTAAATTTTGTACAAAGTGTCCTGGAGAAAAATAGAAATAAATCAAGATTTCAGAATCTTTAACAAATGCATCCTATAAGTGTTTTGGTTTTTAAGTGCTTTTTTAAGTGCTATTTTGTAATTTTAAACATGACATGCAAGAAAAAAATGGAAAGGCAAAATGATCTACTGGCAAAGGGAAAGGAGAACTCTGTATATACATGCTAATTGTTGGGTTAAAATTGAGAGCAGCTCTTAATTTCCTTTGTGCTTTGCATTATTTGACAAAATGTCTAAAAGTAGCACTCTTAAAAGTCTTTTTTTTTGGTCTTTTTCTACGCTGAACACACTGCACAATAAAGTTATATGATGTTGATACTTGAAACTTGCTCACAGTCAGTATAAAATCTGGAACCGGGACAAAACTTCAGTCTCACCACAACAAAAACAGGAAGTTAGTTTGTACCTTGACAGCTGCCGACCTAACCTGTTCAAGCTTTGTTTCCTCATTTTTTACCCCACACACACACGCACACACATAATTATGCATTTTACCTTTTAATATGACGCACAATGTCAGTTTCTCTGAAAAAAGTTTCCTCTTAATGAATAAAGTGTGAATTATGTTTGATTTGTTTTTGCGTGCATTCAAACAAGAAGTCATTTGCATTGTTTGATGTTCTGTAATAAATTGCTTTGGGTGTGTGTGTGTGTGTGTGTGTGTACACACCTGGTGTGGTCCATCTCCACGCTGAATCTTTCACTGTAGATGCTGCATTCACTGATGCAGACAACAAGGCTGCGAGCATGAAGGCATTCAGCGGCTTCATCTTCACCCTCACTCGGCTGATGAGTCCCTACAGAAGCGTCTGCGTGTCCTCACTCTGTGAAAGTGTTGATACCTCTGCCGTCTGTCCGACAGACTGACGGACTGCACTCAGCTCTGCACTTTCACTTCCTTATTAAGGCACCACAGTGAAGTTTCATTTCTGCAGAAACTCCGCCTTGTCCCTCTCTGTGAGTTGGTCACACTCTCCTCCTCACTCCCACCAGTGTCATGAAATTTGATGCCTGAAAGCTTAATCACAGCCTTGAATCTGACCAGTCATTTGCATTTACTTGAATACTCTGAGTTTTATACATTTTGAAGGCACATAGTTGTTTCTATTTCATGCTATTTGATATTTCTACTGCACACTAACATTTTGAAGGCAGATTTTGCACTTCATATCATTGCATCACTAATTATAACCCAGTGATAAATATTAATCTGAAATAGTTTACTTAACATAAATGAACATTTTTACTTTTAAGTATATTTTGACTCAAATATTTAAGTAGGATCCTGTAGGACTTTTGCATATAACAAAGTATTTTTACATTGTGGTATTGATACTTTTTCTAAAGTAAAAGATCTGAGTACTTTTCCTACCACTGCATCTAAATCAGTGTTTTGTGACCGTCCAACATTCATGTGTATAAAGTAAATGTTTTGGGGTTTAATATGATGATAATAATTAAAAGACACACACAAGCGACATGGCATGAAACAGGCAGGATACACTCTGCACATAGTGTCGAAGTTTTTATCATGTAGTATGTGTTTGTTTTGTGGTGCTGAGAAGGACTCTGACCATTAACCCATATATGTTGTAATTCAAGGCACAAAGTTAATTTATTGTCCCTTAACAACAGAGGGTTGCACATGGAAATGGAAATTGTTGCTGCTTAATGCTACATGTGCATGGGACATATATATTTCAATTAAAATCGCATGAATCAAATAAAAATATGTACTTATATGCATGTATTTATTGATGTACATACCTTTAACATGCATACAACCAGGAAATGCTGAGGACAGAGAGAGGATTGTCACAGTCTTGAGGACAGAAGCTATTGTCTTTTGGGATCATAACAGTTGATAAGTTTATATTTAAAGTTTATATTTACTGTCAGACAGCAGCAGGGTGAGCAGGCTGTTTTGAGTGTTTTGAAATAAACAGTACTGTACAGTCAGCAATGACAGTGTTGTAATAACCTACGTGGGAGAATCCAGATTAACTGGAGTCACATGGAGGGCAGAGGACCATGTGAGGTCTCCTGGTGAACCACAGCGCCGAGGGGAATCACATTTTTCCTTGTGTTACATTGTGTGTGTTTGAAATGCTATTGTGTTTATTAATGAAGTGTTCATTTATTAAAAACCCTCTCACTAAGTCTTGTCTGTCTGTCTGTATTTCAAAGGTAAATTGAGCATTTTCAGTGGGCGGGACTAAGTCTGTCCTGTTTTATAAAACACAATTTTTTTATGACATATTTTTGCATAGTGGGGCATTTGTAACTTAACATTCATATTTCCTGTAACCTTAATAACTTAGTAATTTTATCATCTCACTGCGAGAGTAATTGTCTTGTTATTCATTTATGATAAACAGAGAGCTCTGTTTGTGTTTTGTTTGATGACCTCATCACCAAACAATGCTGATCTACAAGTCTTACAGACTGTCGCTGACTAACCCTTCTTCCTTTCTTCCGTATGATTTTCATTTTTTTTTTTATCTTTATGTCGACCTGTTACGTAGCTTTATTCCTGTTTGGTATGTTTACGCTAACCTCCTATTTAGTATTTATAAACATGCATACACACAGACATGAAACACTTATTACTTAATATAAATATTTTCACTTCTGCCTACGAGAAACTTTGTGTGTTCTCTCTTTATTGTTTGTTTGTGTAAGAATTTAATGCTTAGTACATGAAGGCAAGATTTTAACACACCTTACAAATCAACATGCCAGCAAATTTGTAGCAAACAATATTTTAATGCTACCAAGAAGTAAACAGGTGATTCAGAGTTGCAGCTTGTTTGGCTTCTGTGAGCGACCAAAAACTCCAGACTGAGTGAAGAAACTCTGGTCTGAGACCAACCTGGAAACCCCAGGAGGACTGAGGTTGACAGACTGTCAGTTCTGTCAACAACAGAAGAGACAGAGCAACACTTCCAGCTACACTGCAATTTGTGAAAGAAACAGGAACCAAAGTCTCACTACCAAAATAAAACTCAAATAACAAAAGTTAAACTGTTTAACTCAACATTGTTCCCTTATTGAAAAATTGACAGTCAGCCTTCACAACGACATTCTCAATACTAACGTTGAAAACCTTCTTAAACTCTATAAAACTATCTCAAAATGAACAATTACATGAAAAGACCAAAATCAGCAAGGTGCCAGCATGTCTCTCAGCACTTCCCTGCTTGCCCCAAGCCCATTGATTCTCTCTAAGGACAGGAAGCCTTTAAAGCAGGATACAAATTTATACTTAACAAATAAATTAATAATCAATAATTAATATTAGGGCTGACAGTTGTTTAAAATTTTTACTCGCGATTAATCGCCTCAGTGTCCTGAGATGACGTGCGATCAATCGCAAATTAATTGCAATTTTTTTAACCTGCTCTATATGTAACTTAACAAGATATTTTTGGTGTTTCTTACACTCTAGGAAAAATTGGAGAGGACAATAATAATTCCTTGGCCATCATTTAAGACCGGACGTGCACCGGTGGTAACTATAATAAATACAAATTTCCTCTGTTTTGTCCAGAGAACCATCGGACAAAACTTTAAAGCTAAACTTTCCGTTTAAAAGTCATTTTTCTGTATCCATTTCTGCTTTGTAACCATTTGCAATGTTATTGTAGCGCCTCTTCCTGAAACTACGGGAGCTGGCAAGGCACAGACCGTGCGTGCGTTAATCGCGCGTTAAAAATATTAGTGACGTTAAAAGGAGTTTGAGTACACTTTGACAGCCCTAATAAATATATAAAGATCCGAATGACATCTAAACTCTGTTCCTTGCAACATTGATTTAGTCTTTTGTTTTGCTTCAGAGGAAATTAACAATATATCTTATACCTTAAAATACCACCTAATACCTCCATCCTTTAAATATGCGCCTCTCAATTAAAAAACAAAAACAAAAACGAACAAAAAAAAACATATAGAAAGAAAAAAAGCATATCAACATATATGCTTTTAATTTGAAGGTTGTCTGCGCGGAAGTATTGTTTTCCGGTTTTCGGTGTTTACACCGGTGCCGTAAACCGATGCCAGCACCTTCACTGCCACCGTGTACCGAACTGACAGCAGCCGGGATGACACCATGGATAACACACACACCTTTACACGCACACACACACACACACACACACACCGTGTCGGTCTATAAAAGCACAGACATTCAAGCACATTCAAACACAGACTGGGAGACACAGCTGAACAATGGGCGCCATCATCTCACACATCTTTTCCAGGTTCACCTCAAAGACACCTGTCCGGATTTTAATGGGTGAGATCTGATTTCTTCTCTGACAAATGTATAACTTTGTTATGGAAATGTGTTATTATTATTATTATTATTATTATTATTATTATTATTATTATTATTATTATTATTATTATTATTATTATGGTAGAAGACGCAGTTTTAGCGTTTCAGTAATACTATGATAATATGTGAATATTTTGTGACACAACAGTGAAAAGTAGCTTACATAACAACAGACTTGAGGTACCTGTACTTCACTTGAATATTTCCATTTCATGTTATTTATACTTCCCATTCACCACAGTTCAGAGGGAAATATTGTACCTTTTACTGCACTACATTAAATAGGTAAAGATTTTATCAAATAAAATAAATGCTTAGTTTGTAAAGAAAAATGCTGAATCCTCAAATTTTAAAAAGTACAGCTGAATATAAATAGTCAAAATGACATTGTTTCAATTTAATCAAATAAAATGATTGGACAGCTAATAACTGGCTTTTAAATGACTGATTTTGAATTGTAATGGAATACTTCTCTATCAAAGATAAATAAAAATGGTCTTAAACCGTCCTTGTTGTGAACAAATCTAAGTGAATATTGTTGACCTGTAAACTGTTCATCAGACAAAACAAAACTTTGTTATATTAAAAATGTCTTTTAGTTGCACCTGTACTAGTAACTTGAGTAACAGTAATAGTAACTGTGCTGTG
>JAQNCA010000014.1:3256204-3270554 GCA_029783725.1 Acanthurus tractus
TGTGAGCGCGGGGCGGGAGCTGGTGAGTGGTGCGCTGTGTCTGATTGGGTGTGTGTGTGTGTGTGTGTGTGTGTGTGTGTGTGTGTGTGTGTGTGTGTGTGTGTGTGTGTGCTTGTGAGCAGACATACAGAGGTATTTTTTTTCTTTGCTGCAGACATTTTTGGTAAAAAGTAGGTTTAGGTCCAATTTAGAAATCCAACTTCTTCAGTGAGATTACAACTCAGGTATCTGCTGATGCAAAGTAAACACCTGATATCAGTGCTCTTTTAATCCAAATTCTAATTCTGTCTGCATCACTTTGGATAGATAGATCACTGTGACCTAATGACTTTAATGTAGCTGAAACCCTGAATTTTATGAGGCTAGTAAGGAAATTGTTTCATTTCATAGATCAGTCACATTATGAGCGATGTCCAGTCTGCTCGATTCAGTCAGTTTCAGCAACAATTCCAATGTATTGTATCAGTATTCACTTTTAACTGTTCTGGGTTGTGTAGGTCAGGATTATGCCTATGGAATGCATTGTGTCAATGATGTACCAAGTTTTAAGAAATTGTTTTAGAAAAAAGTTAACAGTTTAGTTTTCAAACATTTAGCAGACATATCTATATTAGCCTATTATTTTCTTTTTAATATATACTGTGTATACATTACAGTGAGGATAGAGGTTGTACAGGTATGTTTAGGTGTGAACACTTAAGCACAGCCAAGCTGGTGATGTCTGCATGTATGCTGTTGTCCACTGTTGGAGAGTTTAAGACTCCAGACTCCTGGTTTATTCTGTGTTTAGAAAGGCCTTCAGTTGTTTCTCTGACTGCTGTTTCTGCTCCGTCAAGATGGGGGAGCCGGTGACTCTGAATGTGGGTGGCTGTGTGTACAGCACATCTCTGTCCACACTGCAGCGGTACCCAGACTCCATGCTGGGAGCCATGTTCAGAGGAGACCTCCCCACTGTCAGGGACGCACATGGAAACTACTTCATCGACCGAGATGGTCCGCTGTTTCGGTACGTTTCTAGTCAAGTCCAATTTTGTTTATATAGCCAGACATGAAAAATCCCAAGTTTGCCTTAAGAGGCTTTAAAATCTGTGCAGCATTTGTGACACCATTTTAGCTTTGGATATTTGAGTCAGAAAAGGACAAACTTCCCCTCCAAAAATAACATTTTGAATGACTGAAATTAGAAAACGATCTGAAAGAGGAGATGATGGACAAACATGTATTTGTTGTGTGTATTTAATTGCACTAAAGTGTTAGTCTGTCTGTGTATGTGTGTGTGTCTGTGTGTAGTGAAATGACAAAATGATAGACGGGTGTCTTTGTTATCTTTGTGTTAGTCAATGTATGACAAGCAATCATGTTAAACATACTAGCATGAAATATGTTACATGCAAAACATTGGTATGTTAGCACCAAATAACAATTCACAATTCAGCTCAGAGTTTCAGAGAATCATCAGCTCGGCAGTTTTGACTGATTCTGTCTGTTTCAGCTACGTCCTCAACTTCCTGCGGACGTCAGAGCTCACGCTGCCATGTGACTTCAAGGAGATTGAACTGCTCAGGAAAGAGGCTGACTTCTATCAGATCGAGCCCCTCATACAGTGCCTGGGAGACCCCAAACCCCTGCTGCCCTACCCGACTGACACCTACGAGGAGGTGGTGGAGCTGTCCAGCACCAGAAAGCTGTCTAAGTATTCCAACCCTGTCGCAGTCATCATCACTCAGCTCACCATCACCACCAAGGTCAGTGGGAACAGGTCCGTTGAGGGTTTTATTTATCCGTGACAGAATATTCAATGACTCTCAAATGTGCATTATTATCTTATTTTCCTGTAGACCCCTCCCCCCCCCCCGGTCTGCTTACGTCTTTGTAATATCCCTGTTAATTCATCAAAAGGTTGGAAAAAACACAAGCTTTCATGAAACTAAAAAAAAAAACATTGTGGTAAAGGTTACAAACAATGAGCAACAACTGATTAATAGCAGTGCTGGAGTTTTACAATATTTTTTCATTTATGTGATAATATTATCCGCAATTGTAAGATTATTAATGTCGCTGCAAGTCCTCCTAACGATGCTGGTGAGAATAAGAACCCAGTCCTGCAGCAATTTTTCTTTTAAGATCTTTTAGTCAAGCATACATATGTGGGTTCACTCACTTCTAGGAGGAACGAACAAAGCATCAAACAGCATCACATACTTTTATAAAGAGTTCGATAATCATTAAACAGATACATTTCAGTTTAAAAATTGCAGAGGGAGTTGAAACTGCTCTTGAGTTCAGTACATCATGTCTTCACAAAAAGTTATTTTTCTGTTTAAAAGTTCTCTCTGAAACTGCCTGTAGTTAATGTTTATGCCACAACCACGGTGAAACACAAATAAAATGAGAAAATAATCATCATGCAATGTTCAATATGATAATTTAAGGAGATTCATTGTTGATGGAGAACTGGATTTCTATTTTCATGAACATTGTTGTCACAGAAATGCACAGTGCCACTTTGCTGATTTAGCTCAATACTGATTTCCCCCATTAATGTTTGTTTGATTGATTTTTTTTCCCCCACAAATGCTTTATGTTATATCAATACGGTAGAAAAAATGAAACCATTTATATAGGGGTTGAATCTGAGAGATGAATAAGTTTTTCATGTCAGATTATTTTCAGTAAATATTGCAAGTGTGTGAAGCATTAAGCTAACAATCATAAGTATATCTTTGTAGATAGCATAAAAATGGCAAGATATTTAAAAACAATACTGCTAATAAATAACAAAATAAAGAAAAGATTAAGACCTGCTTTTTAAATAAATGAGTCACATAACTTGCTCTCTTTTAGGTCCATACAGTGTTGGAGTCGATATCAACTAATTTTACAAAGTGGAACAAGCACATGATGGACACCAGAGACTACCAGGTGTCCTTCACCTTCGGACCATGTGACCACCAGCAGGAAGTCAGCCTGCGTGTCCACCTGCTCGACTTCATCTCCAAAGCTGTGCGTGGCTTTTTTCTCATCTTTGACACTCCCCATTGTAAATGATCTTTCTGCTAAACAATACTACTCAGTTGCAGTACTTAAGCTTAGTGGTTGACGACGCTACCGTATTTATTTTGTTGAAAACATGAAGATGGATGGTTCATCAGGCACATGATGACTGCGAGTGTAAAAGCAGAAAAAGATATCAGCATAAAATAACACTGCTTTACTCTGTTCTTGCAGCAAAGTGAAGTGAGTCATATGAATGCCAAAGTCTGTCTCTGACTTACTGCAGGAGGGATGAAGTTACGGCAGTACTGGCCTTTTGAGTTTGGAGTGTCCCCATTGGCCGATGCTGTTTCAAAATAGATAGTTGCTTGTGAATGCTTACTCAGGGAGAGTTAAGTGTTATTTATGCTTGTATGTGACGCTGTGGCTTGGGCCTTTGTAAATGACGCATAAGCTACAAGAACAAACATAGACATACATCCATGTTTTACGTGCTGCATTTTTTCCAAAACACTCAGGGGATGTACCAATGAAACATTTTGTGAAGCAGCAGGAAGTCAGTGAGGGTTACCAAAAGAACGCCATTGACCAAACAAGGCTGTGCAGTCTGCTCTATTAAGTTATTCTTATATTAACGGTAAAAATTGCTTTCATCAGTATGTGTGACAGTAATGCTCTCGGTCAAGATGAATTGGTGCTACAGATGTGCTTTTGAACTCAAATATACAACAAAATAAAATAAAAGAAGAGAGACTCTGTTGAACTCATGTATACTGAATTGTAAAGCTCTATGTGCTCAGTGGGGGCCTCAGAACATGGGTGGGGCACAGTCATGCACTGTGACATAAGAGGCGCGATGATGACACTTCGGCCACCCACGCCCTCACTCCAGGGACCCTGCGTCAAGAATAAGCAAAGTTTATGTGCAAACAGTCCTTAATCGGGCCTTAAAGAGCACGTTGAACAGGTCGTTGAAGAGGTTTTTACGTTGTCTTTTCATACAGCGTAGTGTTGGATTTGAGCCCAGTCTATCCTCAAAAAGATTTCTATGTGAGAGCCAAATCCTGCGTGCTCTTTAATGAAGCAATAGGAGAAGATATTCAGTCTCAGTTTTATCTGTTTATTTAGCAGTAAATGAATAAAGCATACAGAGCTCTGGGTCTCGATCTTCCTTTCCCTAACAAGCAACAGAGTGTGTCAGTTCACGAAGTCTGACTGACTGTTTCTTCCTGACCCAGTCTTCTATTCTATACAGAATGTTGAATAAACATGTGAGTGTAGTCTCTCTCCCGATTGGTTCGCTGATCTGCCTCCATTTCCCGCCTCCACGTGATCATCTTCTACAGCTGCTGTCGTGGGATAGCTCCTGTTTCTGCAACCACAAAGCATCACACCTCCTTTCACACAGCCCTTTAGGGCGACAACACCCTTGTTAATCATCTTATATCGTCTACTACTGTTGTGTCTGTTCCCCCTCTATGGCTTGTACATGCTGTCCATCTCACCAAAGATGGGGATGGACACAGCCATCTTCGTCTGACCTCCTGTTCTTGTTATTATCACTCCCTGACCTACTTAAACTGTTTTGACTTTCTGTCTGTCACACCATCTCTGTATTTTTCCCACTGTTTCAGTTGTACATCTTCTTCTAATGTCAGGCTCCACTGCTCATGTATGCTCATTGTTAGTTAATAAGGCACCTTATATTTGGATATGAATTCACACTATGCACTGCTATTATTAAGCGTTAAACCATTGCATATACACTACCAGACCTTTGGCATTCTCACTGTCAATTTTTCTTGGTAATCTGATGGTCATCCAGAGCCTCATGCTAGCTCCGCCATGTTTGACAGATGGTATTAAGCATTGGTTTAGCATTTGAAGTGGTAAGATAGGAGATTTGTATAAAGTGAGAAGGGGTCTTGAAGAAGGAAGGCCATCATACCTATGCCATGGCATGCTCTGTGGACAGCACTTGATTGGGGGGGGATAGGAAATGGATGAAACTGGCCCCAGTCAAGTGCTGTCCACAGGGTAAGGGTATTGTAGCCTTACTTCTTCAAGACCCCTTCTCACTTTATACAAATCTCTATTTTACCATCTCAAATGATAGACCAGTGCTTAATGGCATCTGTCAAACATGGTGGAGCGAGCGTGAGGGTCCGGGTGACCATCAGATTACCAAGAAAACTTGACAGTGAGAATGCCAAAGGTCTGCCAGGCTGCAATTGCTGCCAAATGTGGTTATTTTGATGAAGGCAATGTTGGGAGCACAAAGTCATAATGATTAAAATTATTATTTCACTTTGACAGTGTCCTCATGTCCTGTTTATAGCTATGTTTGCTATATTCCCTATGCAGGATAATCTTGCTTGTGTTTCCACTAAATACAAGAAAATTCAAAGTGATCCCAAACTTTTGACCAATAGTGTATTTACAATAGCTTTCTGTGTAATTATGCAGTAAAATTTGATGAGAAGACTCAGTTTGTCAGTTTTGTGGTTTTTCAGGGCTTCACAATACGCAACACACGTGTCCACCATATGAGCGAACGGGCCAATGAGAACACAGTGGAACATCACTGGACGTTCTGCCGACGAGCCCGCAAAGGGGATGACTGACGGATGAGGTGACTTCTGAACTTCAGAGGACGTGATCAGGATGTTTGCAGGCCGACCAACAGACAGACAGAGAAAGACTTGTGGTGTTGTTGTTAGTGTGCATGTCCTGTTAGATTGGTGCTGTTTTGAGTCATTTCCTTCATCCCCTTCAAGTTGAAGCACAAGATGATGTCGCTGCAGGGCGAGCACATCAACCACATGCGATACATGATCATTCATTACCTTTGCTTTTATCATATATGTACACTATAAGGCCAAAAGTATATAGACAGCCCTCCAGTCACAGTGCTAAAACATACAATAACATTTGTGTCAGTGGTTTTTTAGTCATCCCAACATGACAACACATGCTGCACATGAAACCAGACAGAAATGGTTTTCCCAGTTTGGTGTGGAAGAGCTTAACTGGCTTCCACTGTGACCTCAGCTGCATCAAATACTTTTGGGATGAACTGGAACGCTATCACCCAAAGCTATCAGGCTTAAATCACTGAATGTCAGTGTTGGACTTCACTTGTGCTTTTGTGGCTGAACTGCAGCAAAGCTCTTTGGCAGACTGCAGCATCTGGTGAAAAGAGTAGAACCACAGAACTGGAGGCTGTTACAGCAGCACATTAATGAACATGGTTTCTCAATTCCATGTTCTGCTTTTACATCCAAGTACTTTTGGCCGTTTAGTGTTTGGTTTAGACACATATCTGGCACATTATCAGTATCACAAATCTGTTGTATGTTAATGACTGGGAATTTATATTAAACACAAATAAAGGAATCTTGAAAATGATTATCTCAGATTTTTTTTTTTAACTTGTCACCCCTTTTATATTTTCTCTTGTCTGTTCTAAACAAAGCAGGACAATTGTTGGCTCGTTAAAACGATAGGGTCTCGGTTTTTCAAGTTCCTTTAAAGAATGGTCGGACTAATATTGACCACAGTGTTTTTTTGCTCTAATGATTTCTCCTGGACATCAAGAAATCCTTGACATGCTTTCATTGTTAGCATTTCGGGGGATTGCAGTCTGTGGTGGTTCTTTGTAAAAGTATAATCAAAAGTTGATTGAAGTTAATAAAAGGTTTCAGCTAAGATGAGACAATATATTCCTATGTTTGTTTTTTTATCTTTAATACTTTCTTTTTGTTTCTCCATATGGCGTTTTGAATGGAAGGATAGAAAAAATAGGGAACTTTGTTAGATATCTGCCCAATTTATCTCAAACAGACTCTCTTGACCCCACGAGATCAAATTTGAAATATATTCTGCACAGAAAACTAGCACTTTTGGTTTTTCTCTCATCACCTACATTGAAATTACATTCATGTCTGGTGTGAACAGGAGAAATGACAGCACACATTTTTTCACAGTTTGTAAACAAAAATGTTGCGATCATGTTTTTGGTGCAGAACTGGTAAACAGAAAAGAAATCCTTGCATCCTAGCAGCATGAATTCTGTTCAATTGTTATGTTTTGTATCCCTTTCACTCTGGATTTCATGTTCTGTGTTACGCTGCAGATGCAAAAGATATTTTGAAATTTAATTCAGACAACCATAGAAAAGTACTAAAATGCATTTGTAGAAATACCCACAGGACTACATTACAAACCACCTTAAAATGTGGCATGAAATCTGATTTGCAAACAGTCATATTTCAGGTTTATCTTACTCTCCAGACTTTCAAAAACTCAGTCTGGATACAATCTGAAAATGCAAAAAAAATTTAATGGGCTGGCAGTCTGAGCAAGGTGTAAATCTGTTGTGCTTTTTTAGCCTCTTTTAGCTCCTTGTTTTGGTTTTATGCCACAATTATCTGTCTGATTATTTTCATGCAATTCCAATATTTTGGGGTTCAAAAAGAAATACACCTCTTAACTTTTACACAGTAGCCAATTTAATTTAGCCAGGGAAATGTAACTGGCAGTATAGTTTATGTAAAATTTTCTTTCACTTAATTTCAGTGTTGCTGCCACTGGATGTCTCTTAATCAAAAGAATGAAAACCAAAGACGCAGTCTGCTGATGTAGTGAAGTAGCATGGGATCATTAGATTTGTTATATCGTGGTTAAACAGCCACAATGCAAGTGAAACTCAATCTTGCTGACTCAAGCAACAATGCATTTCATTTTGTTGTCTCTTGCTAGTTTCAGAGGTAACACAAGTCAAAGGGTAAGGAAGGAAGTTGCCAATGTGAGTTAAACCTTGAGATCACAGAAAGGCAAACTGCACAGAAGCATCCTGTTAATTGCACAATAAAGATCTACTATTAATGTGCACTTACTCTTATTTGACAGGCGAAGTTTAACTTGTTTTTCCCTTTATTTATTTGCCATAGGCTCTGTGCTGCTGCCTTTTTAATTTGAATATGGAGGCAGTGTATTGTAACACAGCGCCATTGTCGGTTCAACAATTTTTTGTCAGCCTTTAGTGTCATGAACTTGGTGTTGTGTTTAACAGCTTGTATTGGCAGCTCTGAGTCAGACTTTTAACAACCTGTGTCAATTTGTAACTGGTACATTAATTTTTGGTTGAGTTAAATTTATGCAAATAGGGACAGTGTTTTCTACACAACCAGCACAAACAAAATCCTGTTTGTTATAAGTGCCATTTGGCATCTGGTTGAGTTTCATTACTCATCTATAGTCATACCCACAAAGTACCGTCTTTGCAGTATGGACCAGAGTCTCATCCAGACCTGGAGAAATTCAAGCACAACACTGGTTAATTATACTTAAAAACTTATATCACCGTGTTGACACAGCATGGATCCTGACAGAGCGACAACATCGCCAACTTCTGCTGCAACTCAAAGCGAGTAAAACGAAGACATCCCAACCAACACAGACTATTACATTCTAATTAGTTCTGGTTTTCCTAAGTAAACGCTGTAAACTACATACATACATGTTTTCATAACCCAAAAAATATCATTTTCAATAGAGGCTGCCTAAAATTTGCAAACATCCAAGAATCAAAATGACAATGACGGCAATCCCACACTAGATTCCGCTAGAATCAAGGGCTACACATGTGAATCTATTTAAGACTATCATTTAGCCACCTTGTGTAGGAGGTTTACCTCAAAGCTGTGAATGGACCACGCAAAGTTAGTGTTCAAGGGGGAACAAGAAAAAAGAAAGCTTCACAAAAAAAAGTTTAATAAAAAATACACAGTATAAAAGAATACATAGTAAAATAAAATATATTCAACTAATAGACCAAATAATTGAAGAGACACTGTTATTACCCTAAAAATTCAATTCAGGAGACAGCTGCAACAGCCTACCCAAGAAGGAAGATCCCCCCCAGCGAAGCCCAGAATTTGACTGTGGATATTTATACCCTCATGAGGAAGGACAACCCCTTTCCTGTGTTGCAACTTGCTCAATCTGCCTCTCCACCCACCTTTCTGTATTTCCTGTGGAAAGTACCCAATATTGTAATACAAACAAAACAACTATAAAATGGATTAATAATAAAAAAATTTTATCTCACTTTGTCACAGTTGGTGGTGGTAATGTACCTTAACTTTGGCAGCATTTCAACATAACATGCAAAATTGATGATATAATTATATAATAATTATATTATATCAATATAATATAATTCACAATTCATTAACACAATAAACCAACTTGTCGATCAAATTGACTTTTGCTCTTTTTTCAAATCCATTAAGGAATCGAAAAGGACTAGAACTCAGTTCAAACTATTATTATCCGAGCACTTGTAGCTTGTGGTTTGTAATGAGGAAATTACAATTTTAAAATAGTTGGAGCCTAGCTAGTGTTTTGCTGTGTTGGCTAACTGGTTGTCGCAAGAATGTCAGCCGTAAACACAAAAATAAGCATAAGCCCCGCCCAGTTATGGCGTCACAACCAACTTTCCACACTTATGGAACCTGTGTTTACTAAATTATTACTAAATAATTTTTTAGAAATGTTTTACTTCAAAATACAACGCGTGCTGTAATTATTTCTGACTTCTTTTCTCGGATAAATCAAACATTATTTTTCTGTCACTTATGGCCCTATCCCCACCCCCACCTCTCGGCGGGGTTAGCAGAGCCCGCCCCCTTTTCTCTCTCCCCGACAGCCTCCGCCTCTCTTCCCTGGTCTGACATCCACACCGCCGTTGTTGCAGCCATTTTACCGTGGAGCGTCGGCACAGCGGCGACAGAAGGATGCCGAAACAGCACCGTTAAAAGGTAATTCCGCCTTTATGTTGAGTGCTTTCATTTGCGTCACTATCCTGCCCGTTTCTGACTCAGCAAATACGTCGGATAATGGCCGGCGAGCTGATGGTCAGGCCGGTCAGAGAGGCTGAGGGAGCCTCCGTAACTAGTAACGTTGGCTGGTCAGACAGAGGGAAGATTGCTCGGAGAATGTTTGGCCGCCAAGGCTTGTCGCTGGCACTTCACAAGTCTGTAAAAAATGGCGACGTCTTTTACTACACCACTGAAAGTTGTGAGTGAGCTCCTGTGTGGCAAGTGGACGAATGAGTGAGTGTTTACACTCCAAAAGGTGCTGGGTTGCACTGAACTAGTATCAATACAGTTTTATTAGTGTTCGTAAGGGGGGCGCTCGAGAGCTACGACTTAAGTTTGCGCAAACCTTGTAGCCTAACCCTCATTGGCTTGTCTGTTTTTTACATTTTTTTTTTACATTTTTATCAACAAAGGGACACCATTTTTATTTCTTTGTTCTTATCAACAGTGTTAACATGTGTTGTTAGATTTTGTTTCCATCTGATCTGAAGAAGCTACTTTTAAATGGTTGCATGGGAACCAAGAATGTTCAGACATACCAGCATTCGAAATGGTAAAATTGCTTAATTACGATCAAATTTCTGTAGTCATTGAATCTTGACATGGAAGTTTCACTCAGATTTCCTATGATATTTTTGACATTTAAAAAAATTGATAGGCAAATATCCTCTTTGACAGAGCTTAGGGAATAAACAAGGGAGTGCTACCTGCCCCTAGCTAACTGTTAGATGTATGCTAGCTTCCCCTCTCCTCTATAACTCTGTAGTTAGAATTTAAATTTCCAATCCACCTTATTCCTTAAGGGGTGCTGGCACTTTTGTAGCTGTTACTATGGGTGTAACTTAACCTGAGATAGTGGAAGAAGCAAAAAGCTAGTCAATCCCAGTAAAAAACTGCAAACAACAGTGGTTCTTTCGAAAAATAGTAAACTGAATACAACTGTTTTTTTCTTCCATATTAGTTGGTTTGAAATGTTTCTAAAATGTCCTCACTGAACTCTGGTACCAGTTGAGCTGCTCGTTGCTGTACAGTCAAGCAGAAGAAGCTAAATTTATGGCTTGACCAACAGTGTTTTTGAACATGCACCCGAAACTAAAGAGTTTGTCCTTGTTTCCAGTGTCACAGTTCCCATCACCAGCACCCAGATGAAATCAAAAGTATGGACAAAATGGGCCCCTTTTACTTTAATGTATTTCACTAATTTAATGAAAAGTAAACAATGTTTGGCTCATAGTAAGTTTTAAAAATCCTACACTGAAAAGAAACTAATAATAAAGTGTATTATTTACCGCGGAAATATAGTGAAGCTTAAGGCCCAAAGTAGCTCATAATGAAATTACTCCAGTAAAGTATCGATGCTTCAAATCTGTACTTAAATACAGCATTTGAGTAAATATGGGCCTACTTAGTTACTTTACAACACTAAAATGTGAGGCAGTGGCACACAGTGCAGTGCAATGTTAAGCTACTAACAGCTAAAATACGGTTATCAATGAGTATTAAAAGTTCCTTGATGTTTTTTAAATGATCTCTCCATATCTGTCACGGACATTCTCAGAAACTATTGCTAAACTACATGTCATCAAAGCTAATTGGAGCTAGCAGCACAATCCATCTATTTGAAGTAGTTATGCAATTTAATTTATTTAAAATTGTTGTGCAAAGATACTCTTGCCTAAAAATCTTGTTCTCCTGTTTTAGGTGTAAAAGGTAGTGTTACCACATCTTTTATTTCTTAATCGCTTCCGAAATTAGGATTAGCAATAGCTGTTGCCATGAAAAACACTGTTTCTGGTTTAGACAGAGGATTCAGCTGAAGTGGCCATCAAGTGTAAACCAGAAAGAGAACATGAGCTGTGTACTTTACAAATATTGTATTGCTGTGACTCATCAATCAAGAATTCATCAAATGATTCAAAGCACAATAGAACACATTTTTAAATCAAACGCAAACAAATCATGAGAACTTAAATGAAACTTTGTATTGTAATTTGCGCTAAGATGTTACATTTAGCCTTTTAAAGTAGCTCTCGTTTTTTGTTCTAAGAAACAAGGCTTTAAAGTAAAGACTTAAGTTGATGTTGGTGAAATTTTTACATTTTAAAAATGGTGGTTGCTTACTTTAGAGGTGTTGACAGGATGTCATCATACCCCACATGGTTACTAATCTACTTGCTAGTCTGACTTCATAGCCTTGTTGTGTTTAAACCTGCAATCTTACAAACTATTCTCTCTCAAACTTTCAAACTTGCTGACTCAGGTAATAGTATGTTTGAAGTAAGTTGTTGTAGAAATTGTAGTGGTGGTGATGTTGAAATCATGTGATCGTGGTGTGATTCATTTATTGGCATGTTAATCAGCCTTTTCTTCTGCCGATTATATTTACACACAGAAAGGCCTTAGGCCTGTTTTGACATGCAATATACTGGTTTTGCGCTAATTGCAGTCATTAGAAGATAAAAGTATGAATATCATGTAAAAAATCCACCGACAATATTATCGCATTTAACAACTACAGCATTTTTTACAGGTTTTATAGTGCTTGTTTCTCAGTCATGTTTTCTTTTTAAACAATGATGGTAATTTTAAATCAATAGGCTGTTTAGCACTTGTTTCTAGTCATGTTTTCTCTCTGTCTCCCTCTCTCCCTAAAAATCATAAAGTAACAACCTCATGCACATGGTGTGTGTTGCCATAGACCCTCACCAGGTAGACTGCACACAGCCAACAGAGCGAGTGTCTTGCAACATTTGTCAAGATTTTAGAGTTGGTGAAATACTTAATCCCCCAGCTAAAAACGAAAACTCTCCAGTGTGGGAATTATTTGGGCTGTGCAAGAGACTCGGGAGTCCTTGTTAAGGGTACTCCAGTGTGCAGAAAATGTGGAGCTACTGTCATCACGAAAGGGGGCAATACTATGAATCTTACTGCTTATCTTCATATTTACCGCACTAATAATTTGGCCACCGTAGAGAGAACAAGTAAGGTTAGCAATAAGCTTGTTTACCAGTAAGACAGGAGTAGTCCCACAATGACTTGCTGTTAGCTAGCTAGATTATGTGCATGTGCGAACTCATTGCTATGTCTGAACATTCAGAGACAAATACTTAAATGTTACCATTGTTGTCAGTAATGTTGAAACTTAATTTTTTAGACATTAACACTTTACACTTTTTCTGGTGGCAAGGCAGCTTCTGAAAAATGTGAAAGATCCTCAGGCTAAGGAAAAGATTAGTTAAGCATATTTGAGACAATGAACAGGTAATAATAGGCAGACGAGGCAGCTACATGTCAGACGGAAGCCATTACCAAATAATTATGTTATTTGCAAAGGACATGGTGTCTTTTCGAATTGTGGAGAGGCCAGAATTTAAAGGCATTGATGAAAACGGTAGCCCCAAAGAACCAAACTCCTCAAAGACAACAGTTTTCAATGAAGGAGATCCAAAATCTGTACCAGACAATCAAGGCAGATGTCAAAAGCTCACTTCATGGAGCAAAGCACTTTCACTGTACACCCATATTTGAATTTAACTGTTCACTCCATTGCACTTGTATGGTAGCTAAAAGCAGCATGTCTGGAAACAATCTTTCTACCTGATGACCACACTGCTGAATGTTAAACAGGCATTTGAGAATCTCATTGAGGAGTTGGGAATTGCTCCAACAGCTGCTGTGTGCCTTAAACATGAAAGCAACCTTCAAGTCCCTCCCCACAGCAACCTGGATCACCTGCTTTGGAAATAACTTAAACATTGTGATTGGAATGGCATTGGAAATTAACAAAGTGGATGCAGCGGTCAGAGCTTGCAGAAATGTTGTCTGAGGGTTCAACATCTCCTGGAAGAGAAGGAGGGAACTGGCAAAAGTTCAAGAAAAAGTGAACCTCCCTCAACACACCCTCATACAAGATATTGTGACTAAGTTGGAGTCCACCAAAGACATGGTTTCCAGGTATGTCTAAATTTTGTATGCATTTCCTTATTACACCTATGTTTTCTGTGCATGCACACACCCCCCCCAAACATCCTTGCATGTCTTATCTCTCCCTCTTTCTGTGTCTTGCCCATACATACATGTTCACACAGTAGACATCAAATTTCATACATCACATACTCATAAAGCTATAGATTTCTAATATCTAAATCCATTATATGCTTGCAGGTTTGTGGATCAGCATACTGCAGTGGCAGCAACTCTCGTGGCTGACAGAAACACAAGACATCTTGTGCTGAAGGGGACATATATCTCCACCCTCGAAGACTCAGCCAAAGTGCTTAAGTCACACAGAGCTTAAGAATGCAATGAAGCAATGAAGTAGAAACCACACTGCCATATAGCCATGATAGCTCAATTATGGACATTTTCAATATTTAGAAATAAAACAACTTTTTGTAAACCAGCTACATACTGTTCTGTCAGTGTCCGTTTTTATAATCTAGTACTCTGCACTTGTATATAAAACTCGGTGA
>JAQNCA010000014.1:3278713-3290171 GCA_029783725.1 Acanthurus tractus
CTCTTCCAACACACCTGATTCAAATGATCATCTCATCATCAAGCTCTGCAGAAGCCTGATAACAATCCTGATCATTTAACCCTGATCTAGCGTAATTCCTTTTTAATCTGTCTTATGTTTTTTGGGAAGTTCACACTTTCGCAAAAGTAAGTAAAAGTTCATTGTTTTTAACCGTCCACCAGCTGTTTGTTTGACACTGAGGCAGGAACTTTGAAGGTGTTTTAGTTAAAATAGATGAGCCAGACATCTGACGATCAAATGATGTTTTTTGACAATGGTGCTTCTTCTTTTTGTCATCATTTGAACTTAATGAAACTTGACCTTAGTCAGCACAGGACTGGCTTTTGTCTCTTAGTGTGTTTGTAAGTGCATCTTAATGTTTTTGTATCACATACATTTGCCTTCACCTTGTGCATTCAATGACTATATGACCCTTATTTGGTGTCACAACACTCATAAAATATAAACTGCAGTAATGAGGGATTGTTGTCTTCTTTAATGCAAAATAAGTGTTTATGCAGGTTTTAAGGGTAAATGGTATTGACTGTGTTGGAGCAAAGAAATCCAGACCAGGGCTCAGAAAAGATCTGGATCCTTGACAACACTTTGTTCTGATGGTGCAAACTACCTCCTTCAGTGGATGATAGAGACCCAGAAATATCTTGATAAAGTCACTGGAGATGAGCAGAAACTGGTGCAACTGAGTTTATTTCGTATAACATGCAGTAACAGCAACAGACCCGAGCTGATCCCAGAACCAAACTGAAGTTAGGTGTCTGACGCACAGTCTTATATACGATTCTGAGTCTCCTCCCACAAAGAAACTCAAGTTCAGCAATTCTGTTGGTGTCTCATTGTAGGGAAAAGAGTTATATTAAGAGAGATATATTAACAACCAGATTAACATAAACTAGACGCCTCGTTAATCTTATAATGAAAGAACTAATGTAATCTAACATAGTGTGATATGGATGCAGGCAGAATTCCCCTGGAAAATCATGTTGAAAGAAAGTTCATCCAAGTTTATCCTCGGCTTGTTTAGACCAGTTCAGGCAGGCTGGAAATCCCCACCATTAGAGAAGAAAGTAGCCAGATGTAGCCTGCTGGAAATCCCCTAACTTACGCCAAACTTACACCAAACTTAAAGCCTGGAAGAGGAGTGAGTGGGCGGAGCTTGTGACCGGAAGGAAGCCATTATTTTCAGGCAGAAATGCCTCTATTTTTTCATATATGGGAGGTAGTTGTTAAGGGTATATGAAAAGGGGACGGAGCAGTTTAAAACAAGTCTGTTTTTGGGAAACACTTTGGTGGTTTGGTTCATGTTTCATGGTTTTTGATCTGTTTTTCGTGAGTAAACTCCGCTGCACTCAACTCAAGGCTTCTCCAGTGATTCTTTTTAACCTTTTTGAGACTCCGAGATTTACTTTGGAAGAAGATTTGGTTAGATGTTGTAACAGAGGTTCAGTGTCACGTCAACTAGCCTAACCTGAATTTTTAACCAATATCTTCCCCATGAGGCTCCTCCTCCCCACTGACAAATACTTCCTGAAACCAAATGACGTCTCGCCCAGGCATGTTTGGTCTCGCCTGGGCTTGTGACAGATTTGTGCTTTTCGCTGGAATCTCAACTAAATCTGATGTTAGCAAACTGCGGGGGATTCCTTTTTGGCTTTCTCTTGGTTTAATTATATTGCAAATTTCCACTATGTATCATGAGACTGCACACAAGTGTCACAACTAAGGCTAAAAAACACTGACCTGAAGTTGTTTTCATTTTTTATTTTCTACTGTGTCATTCTGGAGGATTTCGGTTGCTCTATTTTGATTCATGTTCTGCAGAGATATTAAGGTGTTTGGAAGATGACTGTCCCAATGTGCACATGCTGTGCTCATATCCTCTCTGATGACATGTATTTGTGATTAGTCTAAAAAAGATGTTAGTGAGAAAAACTGAGTCTCACTGATTTATTTCTTGACTCTAAAAACTGAAAGCAGGTTACAAGATAGTTCCCCATCACTGTGCGTGTGATTTTTAAAGGATGAATCCTGAACTGGGGGGATTGTTTTCAGCAGATTTTTAGTGGATTAATCCACAGTCGAGGCTCTGAGAACTCTGTCAAAATAAAATTTGCTGTGCAAGTTGGTGAAGATGAGGAACACTTCAGCCATTAAAACACTGCTGACTCACTCATGTTTTCGATAGTTTTAGGACAACAGTGGAGCTCCAGAGCACCTAACAAAAAGATATCATTGGCTTTGGATTAACAACCGACTCTAAACTGCTGCGCAGCTTGTTTTTGGCTTTCTGGAATGACAAAACGTGGCTTGTTTTTAAAAGGTTGGGTAGCTGCTCTCAGCTCATTAGGTAACATAAACTCACTGCGGACAATCTGCCCAGCATCAAACGGCAAACAAAGTCAAAGATTAGCTGGTGAAGAAAGTGGAGAACAAGGCTTAAAGCATGAAACAGACTCGTGTGTGTGTGTGTGTGTGATTGGGGGGGTGGATGGATGACTGTGGGGGACATATGTGCAGCATCATAAGCTTGATGAGTTCCCTGTAACCCTGCACACCCACGCGTCATGCGATAGCCTCCTCCATTCACACTTTTGTGTTTCGGGCAGTTTTTTTTTTGTAACCTTCCCTTCCAGCTCTGCTCCCATTTTGGGACTTTTACAGTGATTTAATTATCGTCCCCGTTCTCTCACAGCAGCAACTTCGTT
The DNA here is from genome assembly GCA_029783725.1 of Acanthurus tractus. NCBI lineage: Eukaryota > Metazoa > Chordata > Actinopteri > Acanthuriformes > Acanthuridae > Acanthurus > Acanthurus tractus. The sequence goes on from JAQNCA010000014.1 coordinate 3,281,437, forward strand.
ACACGAGTGGAGTTTCATGCTTTCACCCGGACCGTTCAGACAGAGCGATGATGTAGCTTATGTTCCTCTACTCCATGTTCCCACTTTTCTGTTGTGAAGATTAATTAAAAAAAAAAAAGGCAGGTGCAGCAAAGGAAGGCTGTCAATAGACTCTTACTTCCAACATCTGAGGTTAGGAGACAGAATAAACAGAACTGGGCTCACAAAATGAAGAAATTTGATTAATTGAAAATGTTTTATTCTTTAAAAAATGCTAAAACAAAGGCTAGCGAGCTGAAGCAATATAGCGACCTGTCTCAGAAAGATAAGTAAAATGTATCTTCACTTTAACTTAAACAGTTCAAACGGCAGACATATGCATAATTTACTTAACCTTTACTCAACAGGACACTGTAATCTGCTAAATGTGTCCTCATCCGGGCAAAAGGTCATAAAGAAAACTCAATATGTCTGTGTTCTGAACTTTTCAACCCTCCTTCCTCCTCCAGTGTGTCTCTCAACAGCGTATGCAGCAAAACAATTGCCAAAAGATTGCGACAATGATGTGCGAGCAAAACAGCCAATTCATTGCAGTTCTTTTTTTAAAAGCAGCATGTTCAAGAAGATGGTTAACACACTCTGGGGTTTCCTTATCCCTGCTTGCATACATTTACTGCCATGTTCTTGCAAAGGTATAGTAAAATAAGCAAGAAAGTTTTCCATGAACATGTAATAGACATAATAAGCACTTTCACATTACAAATTGCACTTTAAACTTTAGACCTTCAAACATTTAGCAGCCTAAGATTTATATATTTTTCTCAGAAGGTGGTAGAGACTAAACCTGAGTTAAATCAAAGCTTGTTTAAAGAGACTGAACCAACAGGACGTTTAAAACAAGGAGCTCGAGATGCTCAAATTCAAAGATCTGCAGAGTTGGTGACTGTTTCCTGATGGTTCACAATTTCCCAAAAACACTTCGGCGGAATCATTTAGTTCATTGTTGATTTTAAAAACATTTATTTATTTGGTTCTCATCTTAGTAAACAGACAACTTTGATTTCTTATTTGAATACAGAAAAAATTGAGTAAAAGTTGAATTATTGCAAAGCCAACGGCTAATTGTGATGTGTAAACACACTGATCCAGTTTCACTGGTTCAGATCCAGAATCTTCTGAGGTTCTTCAGGTTCTGTTGACTCCGCCTCCTGACTGACGTCCTGTTGGGAGGGCAGAAAGCGATCAAACCAGAAAAAACACAGCAAAATTACACAAAGATGTGGAGGACTGTCCACAGTTTAGAGGTTGCTTTAACTAAATATGATGGAATTTTTTCACAATAATCAAAAATCTGAAAACAGTCCATCATTTTGACCAGTGAAAAATTATCTTCTAACTTTAGTGACATGAAATTTGTCACATGCAACAAGTGTTTGTGAGTCATGCTGTTTATTTGGAGTGAGCACTGTGCCAAAGTCTGTTTATAAAACAGCTTCAAATAGCTGCAAACCTGTAGAATTGAGAGATTCTTTTAAATAAGTGCTGTAAGGTTGATAAAATTGAGTAACTCATTAGTGACCTGCTGTTTTCAGAGTTTACATATGCATGTTTCAGTGACGTTACCCTCCTCTGTCTCAGCGGTAAAAAAAACATAAACATGACGTGAAGTGACCATGTGTTTGTTGCCTCTGTTCATCTTTCAAACCGTGAACTTTGACATCTGAACAATATACAAGGATACAAAGAAGTTTACCGGTCATTATTCATAAGGTTGAATAATGCAATTAAAATGTGGATTGATCGATTGCATAAAAACTAAAATTATTAAACATTAAGGAGTGCAGATGGTGCATTAAGCAGTCTCACAGCCTGAGGGAAGAAGCTGCTCTGTGGTCTGGTGGTACGGCAGCGGATACTTCTGTATCTTTTGCCAGACGGCAGCAGGGTGAGCAGGCTGTGGCTGGGGTGGCTGTTGTCTTTTAGTATCCTTTTGGCTCTGCGCAGGCACCTCACCTCCCCGATATCACTGATGCTTGGTAGATGGGCACCAATGATGTCATTGGCAGTTTAAATCACTCGTTGCAGAGACGTGCACATCCCATGTCAGTTTGTGATGTTTCCAGTCAGGATGCTTTCAATCGATCCTTTGTAGAAGTTGACCAAATCTTGGCGTGGGAATTTTGCTTTCTTAAGTTTCCTTAAGTATCCACGAATCCATGCATCTGTACATTTGTTCTGTATATTAACTTCTATTGTGATTGAGTTGTTTTTTTTCCAAATTAAATGCTATTAATGAGGTTATATTTAAAATTAAACATATACGTTGAAATTTTGGATGGATTTTTTCAGCCCTTTTTAAAAAAAAATGTGGTCCACATACTTTTTTCCATTAAATGGATATTTATGGTAATTTTCACATTAATCAAGGAAGATAAGGCGACTACACGAGAAAAAATGGACGGACTGCGAGGAGAAATATGATGTCAGTCTCCTGCTGACGTTTGGAGAGCGGAATGAAGTCTGGATTTTGTGGATCTCCTGACCTTTGACCTTTTAGTTTTATAGAGAGGCTACGGTCTCTTGGGGGGCCCTTCAGTTTGAGGCCACAGTGGGATTCAGACTGCAGAATGGGGCTGTAGATGTTTGGCTGCAGGTGATGTAGATGTGAATATAGAATTATTACAAAAACAACATGTAACGTATATTTACTTTAAAAAAAAACAACAACTGAAGTTTAATATAATATTTTGAACTTGAACCACGTTTTTTTTTTTTAATGAACTACAGATTGAACTACAATAAAAAAAAAAACTGGCGTGTACATTAAAGTTCCGGCTGAATGTCAGAACCATCCATTTAAATTAGATATCAGCTAATAAGCAAACAATTTCCTATATGCACTACTATAAATAATGACTGACGACAGAAAAGTGTCAACAAACAAAGTGTCACCTGAATTTTAAAAAAGTTCACAGCAATAATTCATGCAAATATGAATAATGAGCAGGGAGATATTCTGTTGAGAGTTCAGAAGGTGGAATTTTTTTTACTTTACAGACACAACTCGGCTCCGTCCTCCTTAACTTCAGCTGGTCACAGAGACATGCAGGTTTGTTTCTCTTATCAGGGAACAAAGCAGCTCTCGTCTTTCGGATGATGTGTCTAAGAGCGAACAACCTCTCAGAGCTAAGTGGTTAAAGGCGCTGACAGGCACTTGCAAACAAGTCCTTCGAGTCCTTCACTCCGTCGGTGTGGTGGATTCACTCCTCCACGTCTGGTTTAAGCTCTGCTTTGTAGTGGTCTTGATGTTGTTGACATTATTTGGACTCTTCCTCTTCCTCTGTATCCACACCAGAGGAACCCAACAATGAAACAGACATCCTCCTTTCCTCTCCCAGCTGTTTCTCTGATGCATCTGCAGATGGTTCTTGTGCAGGTGTTTGCACTTCGGCCCCTCTGACGTAAAGTCAATCTGGAAGCGCTGATATTTTGCTGAGTCAGTGAAGATCTGTTTGGCTTGATTCAATCAACAATCTCTGGCTTGAATACCGACACAACGAAACCTCCTTAACGAGTGAGTCTTCCTGCTGTTCAAGTGCAACCTGTTCTCTTAATTCATGAGGTTTTTAGGGACTTTGCCTCAGAGTTTTACCAGGACACCTTTACATCTGCTGTTGTGAGGGAAAATGTGACCATTCTTTGCAGAGTGTGGGCTTCGAAGGGCAGTTTTTCAGATTGTAGCAGTCAGCTGCTACCACGAACACTGTGAATGCTACGCGTGGTGAAGCCAGAAAATGAGCAGCACAGGGTCGCACATCTGTTTTACTCAGGTAATAAATCAGATGTTTTTTAAGATTACACTCTCTATCAGTTAATTGTGCTTTGATGACAAAGTAGTTTTGCTCTTCCTAAGGTTTTATTCTCGGTTTTAAGGTTTGTGACTTACAAAACCTGTCTTGTCTGAATCTGCTTTTCTAAGACAATAATCTTCACACTGAGGTTTAACAGAGGAAGTCCACAGTCACTGGCTGCTAATTTCAACCCCAGTTTGTCTTGTTGGATGTAAAAAAATCACCAAATAGACATGTTGAGATGATTTTCAGTGGAGTCTTTGATTTCTCTCTGGTGGCTAAACTAACGCACCCCCTTGAGTTATGTTTGACTCAAGAACATTTTTCAGTGTGAATGTCGGCTCAGACTGGACGTCAGACTCTCCTGCTGATGTAAATGTTCAGGCAGACACGACTGACTCACCCCGAATGGCTCACTGAAGGCTCTGGAGCCGCTGTACAGAGGGTTGGGAATGGAGACCAGCGTTGGCTTCGGCCTTCTGTCCTCATCCTCATTCTGTCACAGAGGAAATAATATCTGTCAGCTGTTAGCAGAAGAGGGCTGAAACCTACCAGCAGCTCCTGATTGTTGAGATATTAATACTCACAACAAAGGAAACTATCTGGTTTGTGTAATTTTTTTTTTTTTTTGAATCAAACCTGTGCAGCATAAACTGAAATAAAGGCTGAAACTGAGTCATTTTATGGTTTTAGATCTGTGTGTTCTCTGCATGTGCACTACATCAAAGCTAATGTGTCGTCAACAACAGAAGGTCCTGATCTGAGGAGCAGGAATGACTAGAAGAGAACTGAAAAACTTTGTCCATCAGTGGACGTTCAGCTCTGATTAACACTAAGAATGTGAGATCACAGAATGAATCATCTCACAGTGAGTAAATGTGCGACATGTGAAGGACGTCAGTATGTAAGTTTAACTTAAACATCCGAGTGGAAACTAAAAAACAGATGGCTTTGAGATGTTTAGGTCAACTCGGCACATCCAAGTCTGTTTTTCATGAATTACAAGAACATTTTGTTTGTATTTACCTTTTATTTAATTCATTAATGTAACCTTTACTGAACCTTTTTTAGTCTCCTTAACTATACGTTAGTCAAACAAAAACAAAACTACAAAAGAGCCTCTGATAGAGATTCTGTTAATCTTGTAAACAGAATCTCTTGTTTATCACAGAACTTATAACGATGACAAAAACTTAATTTAGTTAGTGAAGTGGTTCTTATAATCAAGAGACATGCAGCACGGGGAGAAGTCACAGAGTTTATTAAGCTTTTGTAAGTTCTCAGACGAAGCGGAGTGGAGAACAAACCTTCATTCTACTTAGATCTTGTATAACGATATTAGTCATTCACAGCTTTACCCAACTGTCTTCGCACTTGGCTGCAGAAGAGTACTGAGCTTGCATACTATGGTTCCGCAATTTGAAATACACACTACTAAAACTCTCTTTAACAGGAAGCACAAGGTCTAACACTTTACTTAACACTTAACATCACAAATGTACTTTTCCCGAGAACTGGGCGACTACAGATCTGCACAAATATGTTGAACTTTTGACCAACGTTGCTCATACATTTTGTTCCTTGATATGCACTTTTAAGCTTCTCATGATGCACCGTGTCATTGACTTAATGACAAAAGCTATTTTCATTTAAGGAGTTGTTTTTTAGACAAGACATGCAAATCTCAGCACTTACAGAACCCAGATACTTACTTACAGGGAGATGATTCCAGTCAAAGTAACTGAGACCTACACAAAGTCACCTCTAAAGGTCTGAATTGGTTAGTTAACGCAACTTTTTGGAAAATCTCAGATGCAAAAGTCTTATGTTTAATATCTAAACAGCCACGTTACAACAACACTTCTCATTCAGTCTCTCATTAGGTTGATCCCAGCTATGAAGCTCTGTAGTGTTTTATTTCTGGTTGCTACTCCTACTTATAGAAATGGCCTGCAGGTCACCAAGTGGGTGCTGGGAACGAATTTGGCTCACACCAGTTTTGTCACAGAGTGTGTGTGTTTGTGTGTGTGTGTGTGTGTGTGTGTGTGTCTCACTCTGAAATAGTGGAAGCGGAAGGCGTCGGTCTTGTGTTTGAAGACGTAGTAGCCCAAAGCAGCCAACACACACATCAGAAACAGTGTCACCAAGATGGCTGACACTGTGCCGCTGGAGTGGGCGTGGCCTCGGGAATGATGGGAGATCTGGAGACAACAGGTATGATGAACACGAACACAGACAAATGTACTGTATTTGTGAGGACATCATTTTAAACCTTTATCAACCCTCGACACTCGATGTTACACACACGCTTTTTTAATCTTTCCACGGCAGTAATTTCCATGGCAGCTACACTTTGCTGCACACTGTCGCCATGGAGACGTGACTTTCTGAGCTGGGTCATTACCACGAGCCATATTTCCACAGAGGAAGATGAATATTCAGAAATTTAAATGAATAATTAATGTTAAAGCCCCAGTTAGAAGACAAAACAGAACTGATCCTCCTGACTGCAACATTTTTAGCATGACCCGCCTCCTCAGCTTCTCTGATTGGTTGAACCTCACATGTCTGCCAAATTCAAATCAGCTGATCCTCAAATCCAACCAGACATTTGAGGCCAATCTGAAGAAATTAGCTCCCAGTGTTCAATATATTGTGTTGCTAAGAGTGACTGTTCAGTCTTCAGCTGTGTCAACATCACTACAATCCTGTGATCATACAGGAACTAAACTGTCCATTACATACATATATTTGAGTTGTCGTAAACAGCTGCAGGCTACTGACTTTTAAGCCTTAATTTCACCTGCACAACAAGGACACTTTTATACAATTCCAATGTAAAGACGTTAGCTCAACAATATTAACACATTAGGGCTCAAAATGTGTTAAACTAATTGCGTCCACAATCGATATGTGGAGAGGGAGGGGATGAGTTGAAATGGGGTTAAAACTGAGCATCAGTCATTCAGGGGAATAAAATTTAATTCAGATTAATCTGTTGTGATTTAGTGGCCACATCATGAATACTGATCAGAGCTGTGATGCTATCAGAGTGGAAACTCATCTGATTGAATCTTCATTTCCTGAAAACTAAACACAGCCATCTGCTCTCTGCCCTCAACTGTAGCTGTTGCCTGGCAACAACAGACAAAACATTCTGATAGGAGGCTGCAGATCAGAGACGGGTGGCCATCACAGCGCCCTCTGCTGGCTGTGGTAAAACAATGGCGTTTTACGACACAGCACGTCGCAGAAATGTGGGCTTTTTAATAGCATTTTTAGAAGATTCTGTTTTTTTGGACATGACTATAGATGCTACTACTGATCTTTGCGTCGCGAACAACAGGCTAATTGACAGGTGGATGTAATGATACCATTGGTTGAATTTGCTCCAGGAAAAATGATGAAAGTCACATGTTTTTTTTTCTTGGACAAGAAGTAAATTTGATCAAGCTTTGAAATAAAAAGCAACAAAATTTTTGTAATTGTTTAAGCTAACATTGTTAGCTGAACGAACAACACAACCAGAGATGTGGTTTAAAGGATTAAGAAGTATTTAGAGGGATTTAGTTTAATGTTTAATGTTTGTGCTGGTTCCAGTGGGTGAATGAAAATAGAAAATGTTTGTGACACACTGGATCTTAAATTCAGAGGAACATGTTGGTCCAACCATCTTCACTGACCTGAGCAGGGGGGGCTGTCAGTGGGGCCTCAATGACGTGGATGATCCCGTTTACAGCAGGAATGTCCCAGTCCAACAGCAGCAGCTGGTTCACCAGCTTAAGGCTCTGAGGAGAGATAACAAAAGACTCCTCTGTTCTTCGATTTCTGTCCAAGTATTAATGCACCTGGAGGTAGGTAGGTAGGTCTATGTGTGTGTGTGTCTGACCTCGTTGTTGCCATGGGTAACAGTCAGGTTATACCCAAGCCTGGATATGATTTTTTCCTGGTGTCTCAGATCCTTAAATGGTCGTATGCTTTTATCGGCTGAAATGTGATACTCAAGATCTCGACCAGACAGAGTCTAAAAACGCACACACACACACACACACAAACACAGACACACACACACTTCATATTAGTTTACTTTGTAACTTTTAGTTTCTTTTGATGTGTGACATGGCCCACACAGTTTTGTTTTTGTTTGATATGTTGGTTTGAACTGTGTATTTTTATGTTGTACTGCAAACAGGGGAAAGTATACTGACGCTGCCTTTCGTGGGAGTGTGATTCCCCTTTCAGTTTATGAAGTAACCTTCACATTTAACATCATCTTGCTTGTTGGCCTATATATATATATATTGATTTGTATTATTAAAAGTTCAATAATGATAATACCCCCCCAAAAATTCCCCCATTTAAATACCACTGCACTCCTCAGGGTTCATGCCTTCATTTCATTTGTCGAGCAAATATAGTTTATTTCTTATCAAATTTATAAAAATCTGCATTTTATGGTTGGAAAATGGTCACTGAATAGTGTTAAATCAGCAGTTGTTTAGGTCTCGTTTATATGGAGTTCTTTTTTATTAACAAATAAGGTCAATGCCTTTTTATTAGAGATGGGAGGCCCATCTCTCATGGCCTACGCCTTGAAGTAGGGTGTTTGGGCAAGGACTTATGATCATTTTTTAAATGTCGAACTAGACTAATTAATCAGAAGAGTTGGAGAAATTTTTTTCCTTAACGTCTATTGAGTATTTTCAGTTTTGGCACATTGGTTATGACGGTTGTAGAGGCACCACATTAATGCATTCCTTCACTTCATCATGACTTCATAATGAATAGCAAGGCTATGGCTACGCAGCCCTGCTGTCCACCACTCCCAGACACACACACACACACGTGCATGCGCATACACACACACACACACACACACACACACACACACACACACACACACAC
>JAQNCA010000014.1:3426893-3443761 GCA_029783725.1 Acanthurus tractus
GAAATGTTTTGCTCACAACATGTGGCTCTTGTTCCCCGAATGTAAATGTGTGACATTGAAAACATAACTTTAAATTACTCTTCCTGTTTTAAATAGCATTTCAAGTGAACATTTTATAGACTGGAATTCTTACCTGAAACTGTTTAAACAGAAACAATATCCTCCTTTCAATGCCTCTTTGTGTGTGTGTGTGTGTGTGTGTGTGTGTGTGCAGGCTCTCAGGGTTTACCCAGCGACAGTGTGTTGTTCAGGATTCTTCAGACCCAGATGTTGGACACGCAGGACATCGAAGGACTTTACCCTCTGTACCGCCGAGTGGAGCAACACCTGCAGGACTCCCCCAAGGAGAGGTAACACACACACACACACACACACACACACCTGTACCACCAGTGTCAGTGCAGGTAGATCTCATGTATTGATCACTAATCGGCGGCACTAACTGGTCTCTGTCGCCCCCTCCTGTCTGTGTCTGTAACAGGACTTGTCTGCAGATAGACGGGCCGTATAACGAGGCCTTCCTGGAGAAGCTGCAGAAATGTCCGACCGAGGACGACGGCTCCGTGGAGTTCGCCGCCGCCAAGGTCAGTCTGGTAGTTTTCCCAGTAGTCCCAGTCGCACTGAGAGCTGGAAACTTACATCAGTTTCTCTGTTTGATGGTCCAGGTTTCCTGCTGTAACATTTCTCTGAATGTCAGCCGACTGTCTAATGGAGCAAACATGATTAAATCATCAGTACAAATATGGGGACAGATGAATAATGTCTGCTTCACTGGAAAAAACATCCAGTGAATCCGGGAATGTGGATGACTGCAGTAAAGCAAACTGTGGGAAAATACTGATTTATTGAGAACCAAACGGTTTCAAGCCAGGCTAGCATTGCTGTCGAGGGCAAAACAGAGGCTAAGTCATAGTTTTATTGATAAACCAGGGCCAGTTTCGTCCCTCTGATCACTCAAACACAGTTCATACATGGATTTGATGCCTGTGTTGCGTCTCCTCCTGTGTTTACATGCCTAACGTTGGCCGCATGTCTGACCGCTGTGGGTTTTGTCGTCAGGTTCATCAGTACCGAGTCGCAATGACCGCCAAGGACTGCTCCATCATGGTCGCCCTGGTGCCCAGCAGTGAGGAAGAGGAGGACGAAGACGGGTAAGAGTGAAGCTCTGAAGGTGATGTTGATGTCAGGGGAACTTTCAGAACAACCTACAGTCAGATATTCACAGATGCCCTGCCGACTTGTGAGCTGTTTGAACCAAAAAACAGCTGATAATGGTCACTTTTCACTATTTTTTGACACTTTTAAGTAGATTATTCATTGATGATCACCAAATTACGGGGCAACTGAATGTACTATCAGTGTTTAGTTGCAGATGATGTGCTGTTTTACAAATTGGTGTGCAATACCTGACAAAATCCACCAGGGGGAGCCCAGATCTAAGCTTAGCCTGTTAATCCTGAAACATCAGCAACCTCCCTCTCTTCTTTTTCACTGATCCTCCTCTTCTTCTCTCCTCCTGCAGTCAGAGGCAGCTCAGGGACTTCCTGTCCTCCAGACCTCCTGCTTTCTCTTACTCAGTCTCCATCTTGGATCTGGACCCGAAGCCGTTCGACAGCATCCCCCGCCAGCTGCGCCTGGACCAGAAGATCGTGTCCTGCTACCTGAGGACTGGCGGCACCTTGCCAAAGGGCTCGCTGCCGCCGCTGCCCGGCATCTTCTCAGCTGCGGATAGAGAGGACTGCACGCTGCTCTTCCACCCTGTGTGAGCGACCTGAAGACTGACCGACTCCATGCTGATGATGCCTCAAACAGAGCAGAGACGCCACGTTAAAGCAGGTCTAGAATCAGTGACAACCGGAGCTGTTCATACTGTAGCACTTTGTCTTCAACGTTAACAGTAATCGGCACTGGCTGTTTCTGCTGCTGCTCAGCAACTTTTAAATCTCCAGGGCGTCCCCACTAAACCACCACACGTGCAGGCGACTTTCACTGGTCCTGGACCCTTTGTGTTGTCATAACAACAGCCTTTTTGCTTCTGTCAGGAGGGGAAAAACTACAACAACAACAACAACAACAACAAGCTACATCCTGTCTTGAGTTTTATTTATTAGAAACATATTGGGAGCTTCGTTCCTTCACCGGTGACGAGCTCAGAAAAACATCCTATCGGAGCTGTTGTGGTTGTCGTGGTGATGATCTCTGACCGCTCTTGTCGTCGGTGGCGATGCCGCTGATGGCGACGTCTAAGAGAAAGAAGCATGATGTCATTTCCTGAATGTAGGCGGGGCCTCTGGTGGAGTCGACACTGAGGCGGAGCCAGTATGTTGTTGTGTGAAGCGTCACTCTGGCGACAGACACCATGGCAACAGTCTGATCACCTGTAGTCTAGTCTGAGATGTTTTACCCACAATACTTTGCAGATGTTTTGGATCCTAGAGTGAGGTTCAGTTCTGTGCTAAAGGTTTGTAGTCAGACTCCTTCTTTTGACTCCAGTTCAGTTGGTTTTGGGATGTTAACAGGTTCTTTGAGATGTTTCAGATCAAATGTTTATCCCTTTTTTTTCTCAGAGGTTCAGCGTCGGTGTTTTTTTTTCTACATTCCTCAAGTGAAATCTTTCAAGTTTTGGTTTTATTTGACCAGTTTTTAAGATGAATGTGAGATTTCTGCCTCTGCTTGAATACAGTAAGATTTGATGTCGACAGCACTGAAAAATGTCATTTTTAAAATCCAATTAACTGTCTTTTAAAAAAACAAAACAGTGTCACCGTGACAATTGTATAGAAACTTAATTTGAAAGAAAATAGATCAGATGAGAACTCAGAACACTGTTTAAGTTATTAAAACGCCTTTTCAAACCAAACAAAAACTAAATTCTACTCACATCCGCTGAGGCAGAAATTTCAGATTAAGGTATCCAAAACCTGGACAGTTGAAAACGTAAAAGCAAATCTGCACGGAGAGAAAACAGCAGAAGGAATATAGAAAAGAAACCACTCGGTCGTCATCACAAACACTCTTTTGTGTTGCCAAAAGCTCATTGTTGTCAGAAGAAGGATCAGCTTGTTTTGTTGGACACATTTCAGTAACAGTTTAACACTCCCTCATTGACTAACTTTGTAGCTTTGTTAAAGGAATGTTGTAAAGCATGTTACATTTCTCAGAGTTTACCACGGGGTTTTGATTTCACACAGCTGACCGAAAGACGAGAGCGAGTGCGTCGTCGCGCTGACAGACGTCGTTGAAGAGGAGACTGATGTGACTGTAAAGTCACAGAGCAGGAAGTGCAGCCGGAGAAAAAAAGAGAGGCAGCGATAACACGAGATGGTCGAAACAGAACAGAGTCGCTTTCTGTCCCCTCTCAGAGGTCAGCTCGTCCCGTTTGCTGACCGTCAGAGCAAGGGCTGCTGGGTAACAGAGAGCTGACAGGCTGAGCTTCATGCTGCTGTTTTTGTGCCATAAGTGGCCTGTTGTGTGTTTGTCCATGTGCCTAAGTGTTCTGGTAGGACTGGTGGGTGGCGTGTGTGTGTGTGTGTGTGTGTCTGTGTTGTTGTGTGTTTGTGTTAAGAAAACTCTGTTACAGGCTTCATTCACAGCTCAGATTTGAGGCAAATCTGCTCTGGTTTGTCTCTGTTCAGACTGACATCAGATCAGTTTTGGAGCTGCTGTGGATGCGGCCTCAAACTCTCAGTACCTCAAACTCCTAACCACCCGAACAGAAGCTCAACGTATGATGTATAAACAATGATGTGTTCAGGAGCGCTGAGAGGTTTGCGAGGACGGCGTGTACCCATTCTTTGACTCCGTCAGCAGATCAGCTTTCAGGACTCGAGTCCTCTCAAGTCCAGCTGTTGTTTGCGTTTGGATGATCTCGCGTCAGTTTTGCTTTAAGGTACAAACTGTGTGACCTGTGATTTCCCGGCAAATCCCAACGTCCTCTCAAACCAGCAGCGCTCACAGAGTTTTCAGCTAAACTGGTAACACTTGACTTCAGCTCCTCTGCTCAGCGACCACTCTCCAACATCCACCACCTCCATCGGCCAATCAAATGTCTAAAAATTAACTCACACTACCGACTGAAGAGGCTGCCGTGCTGTTTATCAGCGGCAGCTTGTCACCATCTCGGTGATCACATGACCACATAGTCAGCTGCAGGCTTATGTGGTCACATGATTAAATAAATCATACGACCTGCTCTCTCAAACTCTTGTTATTCTATGAACCATCAGATCGCCCCTCCTTTGTGACGTGTTTGGCAGAGGAGTGGAAGGTTGGGGAGTGGACAGCAGCTGGACTGAACCAACCACTAATCGTTCTAACTGTTGAACTGAAGATGCAACAGGCAGCACGACAGGAGAGCAGAGGCTCATGGGAGTTAGAGGGAGGAGGCGGCATCATCTCTGAATGAGACCGAAAAAGGTTTTACATTACTTTGACTTTGGTTAAAATCATTGTGAAACTTCTAAACAGCATGAAAACTTAAACTTCACACTAAAGCGGCCGATCACAAAGCTGCAGCTCTGACAGGCTGAAATATCCACCTGCTGAAGCTGGAACATCAGCTCGATTCTGATTGGTTCTCATCATCCTGTCAGTGTGTTTGTGAGAAAGTGAGATGCAGTTTGTGTCTGGTCACGTTTATTTCACAGGGCTGAAGCCGTGTTTATTTCCTGAAAAATAAATAATGCAGATGAAAACAGCTCCTGTTTAAGAAAAACAAGGGTTCGTGTTTTTTACAAACAGGTTACATTTGACAGGTCTGAGTGTGTTATGATGCTCTAACAGTGCAGCCTCACCTTGAATGACCTGCAATGAATCCTGAGGTGAAACTGTTCACTCAGTTTCTTATTTTAGTTCACGGCTCATAAGTTGAAAAAAAAATGTAGCAACCACATTGGTTGTGGTTCGGGAAATAAAGTTGCGAGCTTAAAAAAAGGTTAAAAATCTTTTTAAAGGAGCAGCTGACAGACTTTTTACACATAAAAGAGGCTTCAAGTAATCTTGACGGACACAAACTGGGGCTCACAGACAAACAGAACACTGACAAGATTATGTTTAAGATTTCAGGAAAACTGTTTTGTAAGAAGGAGAAAATCTGCCCAGACTCTTCTAGCCTCACCGAGAGATGAAGCTCTCGAAGGTGAGCCGGTTTCTGATTGGTCGGTTCGCCAGCTGCCTGCTGCCTGAGCTTCAGTCCGCAGAAACATCACATCACTGTGATACCTACAGACTTCTAATAACTGCGTGTGTGTAAATAGCTGAGAGAAGAAAAACTATTTCAAAATACAAAGGCGACACCGCTGTCTAGCATTTTGTATTTAAATTATTTATTTTTGTAGATTTTGACCAATGAGCTGCGCTGTTACAGCTGTCACAGTCGTGCTCTTTATATTGAATAAAGATTTCTAAGAGACTAAACCATCAATGTGTCACTGATCTGTTTGTTTGTTTTAACAAGTGAAAATATAAAAAGTTCATGCAGGTGAATCCGGTGAAGTTTTGAACTCAGTCATTTTAAACAGGAGTTCAGCGTAAAGATGGAGATGTGGGTTATGTGTCCTGTGAAAGGCTGACCGCTCTGACGACGGACTCCAAAGCTGCTTCAGGTCCCAGAATCCTCAGGAGGCTCTGAAAGGCCTCAGCAGCGCCCCCGACAGGCTGAGAGGGGAACAACTGCAGCGCTGCAGAGACACAGAAGAAAAATGTAACTTCATGAAACCAGGATCACTAGCAAACTCAACCACAGTAACTTTTAACCTGTGATGATGTCACTGAAGCTTGATTATTTAACATAAATTGCTGTTTTGGTAACTTTTAATTTTGTGGGTCTGAAATTTCCAAACAGCCTCACTCAAGTTTACCCGAAAATACAGGTGAGACAGCGGCCAGTTTTTTTTTTTTGCTTTCAATTAATTCCAAATACTTTGCAAATTAGCTGCAGTGATCATTAAACTGATAGAAAGGTAATCTTCAACTTCAGTTTTTTTATTCCTCCAGTCTTTTCAAGCAAGAATGAATGAAAAGGTGCTGAATGCAGATTCTCAAATGCAAAGATTCCTTTTTGACACAAAGAAGTAAACTGAAAATAATAATACAATTATAATAAAAGAAAACATTGCAACTGTTTTCATTTTTTTTTCATGGTAAATAAAAAACTGTGTGAGAGAAAACTGGTTGGCCAAAGGTGTAATACCCCCTCCTCTTCAAAAACTTCATCATATTTATTATTCAGGGACCAAAAACCTGATCTTTTAATGTGTTTTTCCTACATTTATTAATTTTTTTGTGTTTCTTGTGTCAAAAGCTAAACTCATATAAAAGCTCAAGTGTCAGTCTGTAACAACATTCAGTGTAACTGTTCTTTGAGCTTCCTGTCTGTGGAGTTAAGGTGGTTTTGTAAACTGCAGGAATCTGACGGACAAACATCTCACCTCTCTCGGGGATCTTTGTCAGCAGCTCGATCTTCGGCGTGACTCTGCCCTCTGCGGAAACCTCGACCGACCAGTGAACAAACAAGACGCAGCTTAAAAACAAAAACACAGTCAGAGGTCAGCACAGGTGACTTCACAGACTCCATCCGCGTCCTAAACAGCTCAGAGTCACCGAGCTTGGTCATTATAAGTTTATTTACCCAGGAAGCTCAGGATGATTCAGGGTCATGACCTCTGACCTGCAGCCTCCAGGAAGTGAGACGACAGTCGGATATTTTTCCTGCACACACAGAAACAGAGACACACTCACCCATGATGCACACAGGTGTAAAAACACTCCCACACATATTGTTGAAGAGATCAGTCTGAGCATTATAAAAGCCTTATAAATAAAGATATTATTAAATGATCTATTATTAAACAAGGGGATGTTGTTATATTGTGGCTATAACTTATTAGGCAAACATGAAGCTTCAACTGGCACAGATGAAGGAGGAGAAAAGTGAAGACTTCTGGATTTTTGAAATAACATGCTGGAAAAATTCCGGATGCTGAACTGCAAAAGCAATAACAATTTAAAAAGTTTCCTCAAATATTCTTTAATAAATGAAGACATATATTCATATTAAACTAAATCAATTTATGGGCATCAATGGTATCTTCGGCAGAAATATTTTCAAATGATATTTTATTTCAGTTCTGACAAAAACAAGAGGTGAGTGTTGGCTACGTCTTTGCCTGAAGTTCTAAAAAAAAAACCTCTGAACTTTTCATTACTGCTGTTTAGTGCCTGCTTTTTTTTGTATGAGTTGGCCTGCGAGGGGCGCTGCAACATCTGTTTAGTAATCCAAACATTGGGCCTTATTCAGTTAAACACACACAGTTTGTACATGGAAACATAACATTAAAATTTCATAACGAGTCAGACGGGGACAGGAGGGAATATTTGGAGTGTGAGATCATGTTGGTGTTTAATCGTCTTTACAGCTGAAACTCTGATAAACGAAAGCTGCTTCGGTTTCAGAGGAAACTCGCCTCTTTGTTTCACAATCAACAAACAGCAGCGAGCGTTTTGTGAACTTTACGGCCCAAAACAAAGATGAGAAGGAAGTGATTCATCCGCTCCCGTTCACGGATTTTTATTGACTTCACAGACGATTCAGATGATTCTGAAATCTGATGTTTGACTGAAAGTGTGTTGGCTTTAACTTTCAACTTAAACTCCACACACACACACACACACACACACGGTTGTTTTCAAGTACCCTTCAGTCATTAGGGGTGTGTCCAACAGGTGAGGGGTTTCCAGGTGATTCAACAGAGAGGCATTTGCAGCTGTGTGTATTTGTGTGAGTGTGTGGGTGGCTGTATGTGTGTGTGTGGGCGTGTGTGTGTGTGTGTGTGTGTTTGGGGACTGTAATCAGAACCAGACTGCAGAACGTTTCTATTCCCTGAAACAACCCGAATCCCAGCGGACTCGTGTCTTCATTGTCCTGAGCTGAGTGTTTACCGAGCAGGTTGTCACCGTTGGTTTCTCTCATGTTCTCACTGTTTGTTTTCTGTCTTTCTTTAGGAAACAAAGTGGCTTTTTTCTCGCACAAATAAACGACTATAAGACCGAACAATCTGCTCACATTAGTCAAAGTTTATGCGAAAACAAACACATCATCCTGTTTCTTCCGTCAGCAGATTTGAGTCTCCACCATCTGTACAGTGCGACCACATCCTCTGCTGATATGAGTTCAAATTGGGAAACAAGGCTGACGATCGCTTTAATGATTTATTTGATTAGTTGACCTGAGAGGAATCATTAGCAGCTGTTGTGATAATTAATAAACTGCTGCAGTCATCCTTAAAGCAGAGAGCAAACATTGTTAATCATTTTTTAATTCCATCTTCACTTATGTGAGATTTGCTTTTCTTTGAAAAAAATCCCTGTAAACGGTAAATTTAAAGGTTTGTGTTTGGCTCTGAAGGTGTGAATGAGCTTTGATCTCTTTTTTGCAATTGATTGAAGAAATTGATTTCACAAAAATGATAGAATAATAATTTATAATCATATTTTTAGCCCCATGCATATTGCATTTGGGGATTTTTGTCAAAAAAATATGAATACATTGATGAAAAACTACGGTGTGCACATTTTACACTTGAGACTGCTGACTGAAGGTAGATAAACTGCACTCGGCGGCAAACAGGTTAAGACAAACATCAAGCTCAATATTTCAGGGATTTCTGAGGTGTTAAAACTTTCTGGAGTATTTCAAGCTGATGGCTTTATTCTTTAAACTTGCTAAGTTTGATTTTAAGTTTAAATAAATCATTTATTTGTGTGAAATGTTATAAAAACTGTGAAATAAAAAAGCTGCTCATGGTCATACTGGAAATCACTTTTAATCATAAGACATTTAACATAAAAGTCCAATCATTTGTTGACATTGACGTGGGGTGTTTGACCTGGCGTGACCTCTGACCTCCATGTAAACTTCACCTTTTCTTCGCCTCATGCTGAGACTCTCCGGCTGATTTCACCACAGAACTGCAGCTTCTTGTTTCCTAATCGTCTTCGTCAATCTCCTCCTGTTTTTGTCCTTTTCTCTCTGCGACATGAGAACATTTCACTCCTGTCTCTTCACTTTGCCGTCTCTCTGCATTACCCTGTGGTCCATTGGCTGTGTCCTCCTTTAGACAGGAAGACAGATGTCAGGGTGTCTCACTCTCTCTGTCTGTCTGTCTGTTTGTTTCTCCCTCTCTCACTCTCTCTTTTTGTCCCAGCTGCAGCGCAAATCCTGGCTTTCCTCACGGCTCTGATAGCCCGCTCTGCTCTACACAACTGCTCCACGTTTTGAGACACACCGAGAACAAGACACACACACACACACACACAAACACACAGGAACACACACACACGCACACTTACAGTATCATCACACAGCGACACGCACACACATCTCTCCTGAAGGTCCTGCGAACCAGAGGAGGAGAAAAGAGGGAGGAAGAATTTGGCCTCAAGTCCTGCAACCGCCTTCAAACTGCTGGTAAAGTAGAGTTAATGTCTGTCTGTCTGTCCGTCCGTAGCCCCTCCCCTCTGCCTGTCTGTCTGTCTGTCTGTCTGTCTCTCTTGCGACATTTGTAAGCAGCTGTGTCATTTTCTGTAGCCAATCTTTTTCCCTAAAGCAAAGACAAACCGCCTGAACTCTTAACATAAAGGATCTGAACAGAAGCATCTAGATGCTGACCAGGTTGGACCTGATGCAGACTCCTTCTCTCTCTGCTCAGAAACACGCTCGCACTCGTTACAACGCATGTGCACGTCTTCTCTTTTTTGTGACTTCGATGCGGGAATCCTCGTCTTTTTCCTCTGTTCACTGACGATTGTTTTTACATGATGCTGATGAGCCAAGACCTGGAAACTTTTTCGCAACTAAACGGTTCCTGTTGGATAGTTGAACTGTTTCCAAGGGCAGAGCAGGCGCCCCCTGCTGGTCACTGCATGTAGTTAGCAATCATGTGGTGTGTCATTAAGCTAATATGCACACTTTTTGACATTCTGATCGAAATCATTCGCATTAATGTTCTCTGGTCAACTGTTTACACAAGCTGTAATCGATTACAGCCCAGTGTTTACATGCACTGACACATCTAAACAGAGCAGAGTGTGAAGTGCTAAAATGAATCAATTCTGTTATAGATCAGCAGTGAAGACTTTGATTGATCATCTTTTTAAATGCAGTAGTTACAGTTATTGTGATGCTCCTAATCAAGAGAGAGCTTGAAAGCACCTCTGAAAGGAAGGAAGAGGAGACAGTTAGCACAAGAGGGTGTTTTTAGTGATGCTCAACCTTCTCGTCTCATTTTAAGACCAGAAAACTGTGGATGAAGGTCTGCAGCAAAGATGGGAGATGGTCTGTTGTGCTTTTGGAATTTTCAAAGCTTGAATGGAGGAAAAAACTTTTGACCACCAGTCATTCATGATGTTTGGTGAGCTGCTGGGGGGACTAATGATTTCAGATGAAAACAACCATCAGAGCTCCCATTTCCTATATTGTGTATCACAGCTTTTTTTTTTGTAAAGAAATGACCTCTGATAACCTCAAGTTAGAGAAATATACATCATCAAACATTTATGTCAAGACAGAGTTCATGCACAGAAAGAATACAGCCTGGAAGGAATTAGTTTCATCGTGCACACGGTGCTTTTCCTCCTGACTCACCATTCTTGAAATGTATTTCAGTTTTGGTCTGTTTATTTTGGTTGATCTGGTTTTTCTGTGTGGTGTTTTTATTCTGTTTGGGCTTAAAACCAGTTATAATCCCAATGACAGGCTCCCTGTTAACCCAACAATTGTCATTCAGATTTAATCATTGCTGCTTTCAGCCTAGTTTTGCCTTATTTGCACTTTTCCACAAAACTGTTATTTTTCAAAGGACTTGTTTCAGAATCCGTGTGTGTAGATACACAGCGTTACAGAAGCTGGAGAAACAGAGGCTGAACTGACGTGGCCGCCCGCAACTGCGAAGCCAAACAGAACCTCGACGCTGAGTTTCTTTGGACTGGACGAAAGTCTGTAACGTCATAATTTTACTTAAAAACAATCAGTTGCCTTGTTTCTCGACCCAAAATCAAACTGTATATCTTGTAAGTCGAAGGAGAAAAATTTAAAAACTATTCAAACTGTTTGGTTAAATGTTTGTTATGTAGTGATCTCCGACTTGAGGATTTGCTACTTTTCTCTGTTTTACATCAGAGTAGATTTGGGGTTTGGACTGTTTGTCAGACAAGACATTTAAACAAACGATCTCCCGTTACAGCTCCACCAGCCTCACATCCAGTTGATGACGAAAATCACTGTTAGTTGCGTCACTGAACTCCAATTTGTTTCAAACCTGGAGGTGACGGAGGGAAACGCCTGTGGAACATGTGAAACACGAATGACAACTGTGAATCTGTGTGGTGTCAAACTTCATCTTTTATGCAAAGAAAATGTCACTAAATGGTCCAAAAGTGAAATTTTGGAGCTTCTGTTACTGAGAAGTGAAGCCAACACAGGACTCAGAGAAGTCGGTGGGATTAGAAATGGGAAAGTCATTCAAAAGTAATTTCTTGTGCCCAGTTAATAAGTGAAACAATGAGGGGAAACAAGTAAAAACAGCAGCAGAGGGAGCTTGAGCTTAAATGCTGTCTGGGTTCCATTAAACCTCACAAAAACAGCCTCCAGGTTATTTTTATCGTCTGCTGTTCCTGCTGGAAGTCTCACCGTCTGAGCCTGCTCATCCAGAAACTGAGCAGCTGAATATTTTCCATTTCTCTCCCCTCCCTCCAGTTACTTTCCTCTGTCTCAGCACTCATAAATCCCTTTTTTCTGTCCCTCTCTCTGTCTCCTGGTCAGCAGTGAATTCTGGTTTCCTATTGGCTGATAATGAGCTGAGGTGGGAGGGTCTCAGAACTAGCTAATGGTACGTTCAGACCTCCAGTTTGTGGATCTAAAGACTTTAGTTTTCATTCAAAAGAAAACTTGAATGATTTATTTGAAGACAGTGTGGGTGGGTGTTGTGTATAAGGGGGGCTGACCTACAATGACCTGAAATATGTGCACTGCTGCTACAAAACATCATGGCAGCTGAGGTTTTTGAATCCCCGTTTAACCTTGTTAAAACCATGAGTTTAACTTCTTTTATAAAGTGCTGTAGTACATGCTCATTTAATTTTGCCCCATTTGAACTTGTGATTTTGTCGTGTGTCGATAAACTGCAGGTATGAAACAGCTGATGCTGAATGCAAATCAGTGCAGATGCTACTCCAGCCCAGAGGGTGGTGGTAATGCACCTGATGCTGTTTTTCAGGAAAAAACGTCAGTGCTTTTGAACATTTAGTTGCAACAATAACTGTTAAATGAGATCACAAACGATTATCATAAACTCATGGATGAAAAACCTGAATGGACCAAACTTCGCTCACTCATGCGGCTCATTCACTCAAACATGATCAGTGCGGTATTTTCATTCAAGCTAATTTAAAACAGAATTCGCAGTCAGTCAAAAGTCTTTTGCACTTCTGCTGATAACAACAGAACTGCGGAAATCAGCAGATGTTTGTGTTTGTGTCATTGTTGGATTGATTATCGTAAAAATGTGTTTAATCACAGGAGGAGAAACTTATCTTGGTTGTTATGCAAAACTTTCCACAAAACACAACTGTGCAGAGATAAGACACACACACACACACACACACACACACACACAGAGGCAACAATGTCTGCAGCTGTTGTTGGAGGTCATCTTGCTCAAATAACAACTCCTAATTGAACACATTTTCTTGAACCAACATAAATGTCAGAGGAACAATTTGCAAACACTTCTTATCCTGATTTCACCTTATAAAGTAGTTGTGGTAAACATTTTAGCAATCCAGCTGCCTTGTTCGTCATCAAGCAGAAACAAAGCAACAGTATCATACTACTGGAGCAGTGTTTGCACAATTTTTGAGCACTCTAGGTCTAATCTTTACTCTTATTTTAGCTCCACCAACCCCTGAAAAGTATCTAATTAGCCAAATACTCCACTTTGTAGACTGCTAAAAGCTACACTCAGCCAAAAAGCCCCATGAGGCTGCGAGGCTGGTGAGAGTTACCTTTTTCTGCAGAGCCACAAGTGACAGAGTAGGAAACAGGATGTCAGTGAATAGACAGTAACTGAAACTTTCAGTCTTTCAGACCAACAGAACTACAAATCCCTGTTAGGACACTCAAACTTGATGTCTCAACAGACCAGAGGTTCCCATGGTTCAACATCAACGACAACTCCCATCATGCAACAGGGCACAGCAACAGCTCATTTATAGAAACTAGTTCAATCTGCTTTATTCAGAGGGGGGGGATGGAAGACAAAGTATCAGGTGTGTGAGGGTGTGTGTTAGCCTCAGTCACTGCTTTAATAATGACAGGACTGCTGTGTATAGACTAGTCATTACACACACGCGAGGAACCAGCCATTAGGACCCCAGCAGGGAGCTATATGAGGGCCAGCAGCAGCACTGACAGCTTTTCATTGTCCAAGAAGCTGCTGCAGGTAAAAGCCTCTGTCTTCTTCTTTTGTCTTTCCTCTGTGTTTTTTTTCTGCAGGCAGAACATGGATCTGTGTGTTTGGTTTTGGTCATTTTAGCAGCTAGTTTCTACAGTTATTCATGGTTTAAATTCTTTTATTTCAAAGAGTCTGTGTAAAACGTGAAAGTCTTTTGCCCTCAGGATTTTTATGTGTTTACTGAGAGTTGACAGGAAATGAGGAAAGAGAAAGATGAAGTTTGACAGGAAATGAAGGTTCCCAGTTGAACTAAAACCTTGGATATAACAGTTCATGGTCAACGCCTTAAACATAGGGTCACTGCATTAATATCTCCTTTTGTCTTTTGTATATCTCATTGAACAAATGTGATTTACAATGCCCTAATGGCAATGATCACTGAAAACAGTCAGACTGCTCATGTTTAAAATACATTGAACATTTGAACTACTGGTACTTAACCCTAACCCTGTGGCAGAGGAGGTTTCTGTGAGGCAGTCTGAACCTGGTCTGTGCTGCTCTGCAGGGATGAGGTGGTGGCTGTTTGTGGCCTCTCTGTGGCTGCTGGTGGCCCTGATTGTCCCGGATGCCCAGGCCAGAGAGAGACCTCGCA
Source organism: Acanthurus tractus (assembly GCA_029783725.1). Lineage (NCBI taxonomy): Eukaryota > Metazoa > Chordata > Actinopteri > Acanthuriformes > Acanthuridae > Acanthurus > Acanthurus tractus. The sequence goes on from JAQNCA010000014.1 coordinate 3,440,994, forward strand.
ACCAGGACGGCTGGAACCGCCGAGGGAAGCGGAAGAAGGAGGGACAAGGTAAGAGTTTGCTTTTTAAAGGAAAACATTGGCAAATCTTTTTGTTAACCAGTGCTGCTGTGTAGTTGGTTGAGGAGATTGTTATCAACCTCATCCAGTGCAGAAAGATCCAGGATGTGCTTAGCTTAGCACGAAGACTAGAAGGAGAGCACACCAGTCTACTGCCATTAAACCCTTACAACAGCTTTGTGTCACACTTATACAGGTGTAAAGCAAATGTAAAAAGGAAACACTGTGATTTTAGCAGCAGTCAGAATTGGAGCTACTTGTTGACCAGCAGCCACTGAGCATGGACTTCATGCTGCATCTCACAATCCTGAGCTCATAGTGGGGTTTCAGCTCTGTTTCAACATCACATTATGTTTCTCTGGTCACTATAACTCAAGCATAGTTGTCGCATCAGCTGACATCAAATTTTAGATAAATCAGCACATTGGGGACGATAACCAGCGGGCTCTAGTATCCGCAGACTCTACATATTGCTGTCTCTCTGTCTTAAATTTAACTAGAACTCATCTGATTATGTTGCAGGTAATGGGCGGACCAGAGCAGGGCGCTCTAGGCCCCTAAAGATCAGACTGGTTCCCAGTCCAAGCATCCCAGTGGAACCTGGAGAAAAACAAGGACAGTCTCTGTACCTCGAGTCCTACAAGAATCTGCAGGAGCAGCACTCCACCTACAACGTTATCCCAGGTCAGTGACTTTAGTAACTTGACCGTAACTCAGGTAAGTGAGACCGAAAACCAAGATTTAAACAAGTTGACTGAGACCAGTAACTCAGTCTTAACCCAAGTTAGTGAGACCAGTAACTATCGAGACCAGTAACCATTAGAAATACTCTCATCACTCCTGATCACCTCATCTGAAACCAGCCTCATTACAGTTTCTCCTATATATAAGCTCCTATATAAGAGACCCTTCAAAAATGATCAACTTGCCATTTTCTACAAATAATTCAAAGTATCTTAAAGCATCAGTTGAATTAACTATCACAATTTGCTTGATTAATGATTACTGGCCGTATGAGAGCAACAAATCCTATTGTGTTCTGTTGTTTTTTGTGATAACATTAGTGAATAAGAAGAAGTTTGGCATAAAATGTGCTACAATTATTAGTCTCTGGAGTATTTTTCCAGGAGTATTCTTAAGACCACATCCATCAAAGTTTCTAGTTAATTCAAAGGAAAAACTTTAAATCTGACAAACCGTCCAAAACTCAAACATTCAACTTACAATAAACAAAACCAACCAGTCCCTCAAATGACCTGGAACCACTGAATAATTGAATTATTTAATCAACAATTTCATTTAATTTAATCTAACAAATATATCAAAAAACTATACAATGCTTCAAATCAAACAAGTTGACTGATCCATCTTTTTGTCAAAGTGATAGAGATATATAAACATTATACCCAAAGTATCAAAGATAGCAACTATGAGAAAGTCCCTGAGTAAGAGCCGTTTGTTTATGTGCATTAGGAAAGACATGTTTCAGACGTAACTGTGTGCACAAATTAAAACCCTGATGATGAATCCTAAAAATAACCCCCCTCAAAGCATGTTTTGGTTAAAAACCAAATACATGTAGGTTTAAACCTTCAAGTATGTGCACAAGCAGGCGCCATGTCTGCGCAGCAAAATTGACCACTTTGCAAAATACAATTTAACGAGTTAATTAGTCTCAGTGTTTTTATGTTTGAATGTTTATGTGTAAACCAACATGGAAACAGACAGGGTGTATCTTTGCATTTAAACCTCCAAGTGGCAGATTTTATAACAAAGTTTTCTAGGCAATAAAATCTGAATAAAATTAAATAAAATCCTCAACTGAATAAAAACATGACATCCTAATCAAACAGTGTAATGGTGTGATGGGAGAACAGCTCGGCTCGGCTCTGAGGCTTTGTCCTGTTCTCATAATGAAACTGCCCGTTTATACAGCTCAGTAATTTAATGATGGATTATAACATTCCTACATGAACAGAGGGGAAAGCCATCAGTGGGAAAAGAGCTTGTCAGAAAGTAAGCCCTTAAAAAATCCCACACAGAGATGAAGACAAAGACTCCAGAGACGAACCTCAAAGCCACGTGGAAGCCCTTCAGCTTAAAACAGTAAAGTCAGCATTATGTAATTAGAAGGAGAGGTGGTTGCTGGGGGAAGTCTGTTGTTGAGAGCTGCAGGGAGATTTCTTTTCATGTAGATTTGAACCATTTGGCTCTGTTTTCATTGTTGTTTGGGATCCGAGAACATGCAGTCAGAAGCGACTGATGTAAAACCAACTAAACAGATCGGATTGCCGTTTACAGAAACGGAAAGTTACAGATGTCAGCCCGGCATCACAGCTAACCGCCTTTTCAAATGTTACAGGGTTCTTTGGTGTGAAAATTAATTGCTCTTTTCGGAAACAATGTGATCATAACATCAACTTTTTCTGGAGCTTTCAACCTGGTGACTGTTTAAACAGAGTGATCATAATCCTCCTACAAGTGTGTCTGCGTTCCCATCATCAAGACTGAATATCTAAATCTGTATATTCTGAACAGACCTCTACGTGTGGCATATCTCCATATACATCATCACATACTGGAAACAACTAATCTTATTAGGGATGCACGATAACTGTTTTTTAAAACCGATACCGATAACCGATCACTTTCAGCTCCTAAAGGCCGATACCGATAACCGATAACACACACATATACCTAAGATCATGACA
>JAQNCA010000014.1:3454127-3496605 GCA_029783725.1 Acanthurus tractus
CAAGTATCCAAGTAAGTTCAAAGGAAAAAAAAAGATGACAAGGTGAGTTCACATCATGGACACGGTTCTGAGCATCCAACAGGTTTGTGTCAACCTCAGGTGGATCTGATGCTCTGTCAGCCATTGTATCTGATATTTGTGTAAAGTGAAAGAATATCAGAAACACATCATCTCCACCAACTTGACCCCAGATGACAAAATGACATTTCTGAGATTTTATGGACAACATAATAAAGTAACACACGAAAGTAATGGCTAGTAGCAGCCCGAGTAGGATTTTCAAAAACACATCCATATTAAAAGTGTCTTCTTTCAACACCTCAACAGGTTATGTTTTCGCCCACATGGAGCCTGGTTTGGAGTACCTCTACCTCTCCTACAACAAACTGGATGGGGAGGGAATCGAACCCGAGTCATTTTTCGGCACGTTTAACTCTATGGTGGAACTGTGTCTGGATCACAACCAGCTGATCACTGTGCCGTCTGGCATCAACGAGATGACCAACTTACACTTCCTCAGACTCAACAATAACAAAATTAGGTAAAAAGTCACCATCCACAAATATCCACTAATTGAGGCTAAGAGTTTTCTTGTGACTTTAAAATGATTATTTCCTCAAAACTCTTTTCTGCTTTGCCCAGATTTCTCACTATAAATGCAATAACTGGGACATTTGATCGTGTTTTTATAGATCTTTTCTGTTACCAGTTTTAATAGGCATGTGTGGTCGTTTGGTAGTTTATGTCTGTGTTGGTGCTGACTTACTTTTTGTGGAGTGCCAGAAAAAAATGCCACATGCAGCCACGTCTGTGTGATATTTGTCTCCTTTGGGAACGGGAAAACTGCTGTTGGATGTGACATTACAACTTTGGGTTATCATCATCATTTGATGTCTATTTGCTAAATGCCACTCTGCTGAATCAGACACTTTGTTAGACAGCCTATACTTTTCACAAACAGATTTAATGCTCCACCGAGTTCAGATTTGGTCTAAACAATATTTTGCAACAGAACTGTGAGCTGTGATTTTAGCATGACAAGTAACTGAATAAAACAGCTGCAGCTGAGGAGTTCATCCAGTTATACTCCTTTAAAACAGCACTTCATGGTCAAAATATATGACCGTTAATTAAAGACAGGGCTGAAGAAAAAAATTGATCAATATAACCACTTAAAACCAAAAACAAAAAAACGCAACGACTCAGTAGTCTGACCACATGATTGACTCATTTATTGCAGCCAGCCAGACAAAATTAAAGCTAAAAGTTCACTGGACGGAGAGTTGTCTTGACGACACGGAACAAAACAAGCTGATTCATGTTTCCACCTGAGAGTCACTCTGAATCACCTTATTACTCACTCCAAGGTACACACATTTGTCCAGGTAGTAGCATTTGTTTATATAAGAAACGGCTTCATTTTAGTATAGGTGGCACAGTAAAACTTGTAACAATTAGGAAAATAAATAAATAACAAAGAATAAAAAATTAAAAGCAAAAGAAAGCAGGGTAACTCCAAATTAAAAGTCACATTAATCACTGTGGTTTTGAATTAAAAAAAACAACGTTCTTTTCCTGTATGAACATTTGAAACTTTTAATGCAGCAAGTTACAGTTCAAACACTGTAACACAGGTATTAGGCAAGGCCACATAAATGAAGTGAGATGGCTTCAAAGTCTTTTCTGATAAATAGATTTCATATGCATTTGTGTATAATCTGCACATCCGCTCTTTAACCTAGTGATAGTGATTGATAATCTTATCACGAGGGAATGTGTATAAAGAAAACAGAATAAGAGCCAAGAACGCCTCCTTGTGACATGTGATTGTAATTAAAAAAAATTGGCTGGATTGATTAAAAAAAATATGTTGTGTCAGACAAGTATGAACAAACCTAGTAAAGCTCTTCGCCAGAGAGACTATAAAACGGATCTAGATGATAAAATGAAAATTCTAATTGAATTTTAGACTTCATCAGCTTTTGCTGCAGTCTTGGATAGAGTTTAAACGATAAGTAAGGAAGTCAATCAACAAACAATCAACAGCAACTTTAGTGACAAATAATTTATCCTTTCAATGTTCTTCAAGCAACAAAGCCAAACACCATCTCATTCTAGCTTTTTAACTGAGAAGATAAGCTGCTTTTCTTTGGTCTGTGTAAGAGAACTGAATAGATTTGGATTCTGGATTGTTGGCTGGAAAAAACATTCACTCTAAATACATTAATATAATTGTGATGACTTTTTCCCCCTGCAATTTTCTAAAGTTTCATGGTCATATTATTTGAGAAAAAACTGACCCAAGATATAACAAAAAGTTTATCTAACGACATCCTGCTGCTGTGTCTTCCAGGAGTATCCCTGAAGATGGTATTTGTGACCCAAACCACAATGGAGAAGCCACCCTGGTGGCCCTCAGGCTGGAGAACAACTACATTGACCCCCAGAAATTGTCACCAAAAGCCTTTTCCTGTGTACGCTCCTCATCCAGCGTGATCCTAAAACCCCAGAAAACCAAGTGACCTGAGTGCACATGAAACAAAACTTAAAGACTCTTGTTTAAACCATCAGGAACACAAGGGCAAATATTCTGGTCTTTAATTAGCCAAGAAAAATCTGAATCTAAGATAAAAATTTCCTTTGATACTTAATGTTGCTGAAATTACATCCTAAAAAATAGAAAAAGGCTCTACATGTCTGATGTACAGGTTGAACACGGGGAAAAAAAAGAAATTTACTGTCAAAGAAGCACTTACTGATGATGTAATCTTCCTTATGGGAATGTACTGTCATATTCTTGGACCAAGCCCTTAGGTGCTGCATTAAGGTAACATTTTCTTCCTTTCTGGCCCTAACACAACATTTTAGGTCTGTGTGGTTGTTTTGCACTGCAGCCTGGCCAAACTTAAACAAGCTATGAATGTGTTGGAACACCCTCAGACTTAAAAACCCTAACACGTCTGTCTGCTTAATAAATGTTAAACTCTTTGAAATGGAAAGATTTCCTGCATCAAACACAGTAAATGAAAATGCTAACAGAGAAATGGAAAGAACTCTGTGAAGTAAGACCACAAGCACAACACATCATTTTTAACAACCTCGGTACCTTCATGTTCCATTTCTCAGCTCTGTTTCTTCCAATGCCTTCTCTCACTCTTACATGGAAACGGCTGGGAATACTGAGATCATTTATGACACATCATTTGAGCCCTTTGTGTTAAAGATTAAGAGCAAATTAAAGGATTAAGTAAAAATAAGCGCTGCTGGAGAGCTAATCCCTTTGACAGATCTCGAGACAAAGGATGTAATGACATGTCAGCTCATGTCCTCCATCTTTTATATTCTTTATCTGCATTTAAGTGGACAGAAATCAGACACTTTGGTGTAGCCTGTGGTACTTTGGTGCAGCCTGTGGTGCAGTTAATGGTTTGTTGCGTTGGATTAAGGGGAATCTGTTAGCAAGAATGTAATGGATATTTCACAATTATGTTTTTATAAGCATATGATCATCTGGAAATAAAATCTTAGCTTTTCCTCATTTCTTTAAAATTAGCCTTTTACTTTTACACAGAGCAGGTCCTCTTTCACAGTCCATCACTTTGAATCATGTTCTCACATGAACTGTGACTATTTTACCTAAGCTTACAGGTTAACATGGTCTCATTTATTATTAAGTGGGGATCACAGTTTTATGAGTACAGCCATATGGACTATGTGGTCTAACAAAACAACATCTTGATGAACCCTCTAACAAAAGCCTTTGACATTAAGATTTCTCCAAGAACTGTCCTCAAGCAGAAGTGAGATGAGGTGCTGGAGGAACCACTGGCTCCACAAGTACATTCCCTTCTCTAAATTCTGATTAAAAATTTCCTGCAACAATATGCTTAATGTTCCTCATCTCAGAAATATTATTTAACCATTATAAGTCTATGCTTATGCCTCATCTATCAACCTGTGTAACTGTAGTGTAATGTTTCAACAAGTCAACATCTGCACTGACAGTGAATAAAAGAAGGCTTTTGCAGCTTGGGAGAGTGAATTGTTTTTGTGTTAGCAGAGATGCGAATTAAATGTTTTTACAGCAGTGACTGCACACACAGTTCTTTTTGTAGGTTTAAATTGTGTTTTCCAGTGTTTAATGGATACAGACACCCAATACACCAAACTGATTCAGTCACTGCTGCCTCTACTGATATAACACTGTCTAAAAGGACAGTAACTTAATGAATCCTCCTACCTCTAAAGAATTCAGACCTGCTTTAAAACTTTACAACAATGCAAGTTTTTATGACGTTTATAAGCCACACAGCCTGATAATGTGGGAACTGCCTTCAATAAGCACAAGACCAGACCTATTTGCACTGATGAAAATATCAGCGGTGATTCAGAAGTCTGGAATCAGGCTACATAACCCTCATGTTACCATCTTGAACTGTGTACAACGTCTGGAGGCTTTTTACCATCAGACTCATGTCGACAAGAATGCAAACATCCAGAATCTGAAATAAACAGTATGAGTTACATCTCCATACAAGAATTTATGTTATATTCCACTGAATACCCTCTACTGTTAGCATGTCCATTACCTTGAGGAGCACCTTCATTTATTTTTATGTTATCAAATTAACGCCTCCAGCCTCAGGGAAGAGGGGAGGTCATACAGACTATTGAGGAATGAGTCATAATAAAATGTGGAAACCTTTTCATCACATGTTGTCTACACTCATGCAATACACATTTAACGAAAGCTGTAATTATCAGAGCTGGAAGCCAACTTTATCATAATATTTTCCCCTGAAAGCCTGAGGTTCAGGATCATTTTTCAGTAGCAGACAGAACCAAAGGACGAGTGGAGCAGAAAAGCTGAAATGTGAAGAGGACAAAAACCTCAGACCCTTCTCTGGTAAGACAAAACGGAAATTAGGTAGTTATATGCAGACAAAAATAAACCTTGAAGCAGAAAAACAACAAAAACAACAAACTGAAATGCCTGGTCAGATCCTAGATGCTGGGTATTGACATCTCATCATACTTCAACTGGAAAACTTTCTTCCAATGAGCCGAAGCTTAGAGATCAAAGGTTTTCCAGTAGAGAGAAAGAAATCCACTGGCCTGCCAACGTGAACAGCTGCTGTGTTCATTAGTCCCATGAATCAAACACATAACGGAGCAATCTAATAGTCATTAGTTACATGACCTCTTCAACGCTCATCAGGATTGGAAGTTTTGCTGGCAAAGACACTCACATATTCAGTCTTAAGTACTCAGCAGTCATTTAATCAGGTTCAGATAATTAGGACAAAGTTGGACCTTCATTCAGTTTTATATTGGGATGACTTCTCTCAGGATAAATCTAGTATTATCTGGTGTTAAAACTCGAGTCTTGTTTTGTTAGTTTTGGTCATGAGATGATTTACATGATATGAAAGATGAGAAGAAATCATGTGATGCCCAGATTTACAATTAAATGTTCAGTTGTCTGTGTTAGTAAGATAGATCATGCTTCTGCTATAACTTTTTGTTTTCAAGTGGGTCTTTATTTTCTCGCCAGTCTTTTGTCAGTTTGTTCTGTTCAGCTTTCTGGTGTTTCCTTTCATTTATGTAACACAGTAATCTATTCCACTTTTGACTTGTTAGTCCAGGTACCTGTTTCTGTTTGTGTGCCTGCAGCCTCATCAGGTCATCATTTTATCTATGTGTACATTTCTTATAAATGAGAAGTACTGAATAATTCTGCCTTCAATGTAAAAATCAATGTTTAGTTGATATGGTAGCAGCATTAATATGTACACCCACTGACGATTGAAGTATTACTTCACTTAAAGAAGCCAAAAGTCAACAAAAGCAGAGAAACTCTAAACTAAACCACTAATTTGAAGGTAACACAAAGTTACCTAATCTCTTCTCTTAAACTGACATATACCAACCAATTAAACAGTGCTGAAAATTTTCATTGCTAGCTCCTGTTGAAAATTTTACATTTTTTTAGATTCAGCTGAAAGGCTTTCTTGGTTGCAAAGGCAATCAACTGCAATTTATCTGCACACTTTATCTGCATTTTTCTATGCCAAATATTTAAAAAAGTACTATATTTAAAAACACTCTAATATCAGTCATGATATCAGCCTCAAAAATATTCCTGCATCAGGTGGACTCAGGTAGGTGGTAAGGTGAGGTCATATTGAAGTGTGGGTTTAGTGAACAGTGGTCTGTTGTGCAGCCTGGCTAGGTAAAAGTCCAAACAGCAGGTAACATGCGGAGTTGTGACCCTGTTACAGCTGTATTTAAATGTTCTCGAGGCTCTAAAGAAACAGCAGCGCTGAGGCAACTCCTTGGCACCATCATTCTGCAAGCTTCCCTGGTGACTAATGGCTTTAAAGGGTCAAGTGGAGGAAATTCTTGTCAATATAAGAACGGATCAAGCCCCGGCTGGTCAACAGTCGTCACAGACGTCTGATGGGTTGGAAAATCTGAGATCCCAAGGGACATGAGACATCCTGACTGCCTCCCATCAGGAACGCAGACCATCTCCCATCAGGAAATGATCTCTAACATTTAATTTGCAGTTTGAATACTGTATTCCAACAATTACACCATAGTTTTTTTTGTTTTTTTTTTAACCACAAACCAGTTTCCCTCTTTGGACTATTAAAGCTACTGAATTGAATTTTTCTGTGGCAGACCAGTCAGCTGAGAAGTATGAGGTTTCGTGTACAGGAAGAAAAGATGACAGCACGACAAACATCCCACTCAAAGCAAAAGTTGAAGATTTTCAAGACTGCTTGGACAAATTTAGACCTTTGGGTAGCTGACACAGGCTTTTTTCTGCACTAGAGGGGTTCACAATTCTTGCAGTAAACCCTGCTGTGTCCTCCCATCGTGCAAAGACAGCAAAAAATACTGTAGCAGGTTTACATCAGGGTCTCATCAGTTCCCTTTAACGTCTGTCAAAATTGTTTCCTACAATCTTAAAACCTGGCTCATAAAAAACTATTGTTTCAGCAGAGCTATGAAGCTGTGATTATGAGGCACTGGAAACTGAGCCTGGGGTTTTTAAAGGAGAACCATAATTGTGGACTTACATATCAGATAATAGTAGCTTATAGTGGAACCAAGGTAATGCTCTGTTCAGAGTTGAATTCACCAAGAGTGAAATGCTTGTTAAACTTAAGCTGTGATTGTAAAGATGTTCGACGCCTCAGGGAAACAAATGCATGTTATTCAAGGGGAGTTTGCAGCTCGCTTACTACTGGGGAGGTCAAAAACATTCAGATGTTTTGACAATACGTGATGGAACAAGTATGTTGAGAAAACTTCCAGACACATTGAGTTTATGATGTTCATCCTAAGTTCAGCACACCAGCCATTGCACCTTGAACATTTCAACAGCGGGGATGGATACGCAAACAACACACAAAAAAACAATCAAAAAGACATCCATGTTGGACCTTTTGAATACAAAGTACCATCACTTTATCACTTTGTGCTTTTCAAATTTGTGTAAAAAAAAATTCTAATTAATGTATGACTCCTTAAATTAAGGTCAAAAACATGTTTTGTGAGGTCACAGTAAACTTGACAATAGAAAACCTAAATCTGATAATGCAATCCTTGAATATACGTAGACATTTGAGCTTATTTTTAAGGGAATTCCTTAGTAAGTTCTTGTTCACATTAATGAGAATGGATAGATGGAAATACGGAAAGTCAACCCAAAGACATAAGTCCTCCAGTCACAGCTGTAACTGACACAGAGGCATAAAATAAGAAAAATCTGATTTTAAGACAACAGTCAAAAGCATGCATTTTGCATGAACAGGACATTTCAATGGTCCAACATCAGGCAGAACCAGAACAGCAAGCTTTGTTATAAAAATGGATACATAAGATATTTAATCTTTATTTGTTTTCCAAGCTGCTGAATATTAAGCTTAATTGAAATAAGTCATTTTTCCAGAATAAGTGTCTGTAGAAACATAATTCATTTTCCCATGTTACGAAGCAATAAGTGGGGAATACAACACTAAATGTTACATCAGCCTTTTTAACTGAGTATATTTCATTATTGTAATTTAATCCGTAACAAACGTTGTATTGCATTTGCAGAAATATTTCTTACTAATTTCAGTTTTTTGGGAGACTTGGGGAGTTCTGGTAAGAAAAGTGAGTTTAAATGCTTAAAAAGTTTGAAATTTTCCTACCAAGAGTATGCTTAACAGGACAGAGTTCAATAGTCTTTTTTTTGATGAGATGACCATTTAAACCAAATCTCTGATGGTTTGGAAAATATGATTTTATCCATTGAGGAGATGCATTAAAAACCAGAACACAGACCCGCTCCCTCTTCGGGTGGTCTGACTGCCAAACCAGGGCATATTTGGATGGTCTGGCTCTGCCATAAAGTTGTGCTTCAGAATGCCATTCCAGCTCAGCTCAGCAGAAAATACCAACACTGAATGGAAAAAGGAAAAGTATAACACATGAACCCCTAAGGGAGCTAGCCCTTGTTAGCTTTTCCATTCTTGGGAGGTATTTCTCATTTCTGTCTCAAATGTAAAGCTTAGGCTTCCTGACTGTGCCTTGTTAAGATGCACATTAAGCAGAACACATCTCAAAACAGACAATGCTGACTGGATGCTACACAGCATCAGCTCACTTTTACTGCTGTCTCTATTGTCTCTGCCTTTCAATCAAAAAGGACATCAATAACACAAAGAGAAAACACCCATCTATCACTGACTCTGATTTTAATTTTTCAAACTGCCTGTCTGATGATGTCAGTTCTTCCTAGTCTGGGAAGCCTTTTCTGGGAATTAGTGTCAGTATTTTGTAACAATAAATATTTAAGCTGTGACGGAGGTTTTCAGGTCAGACTGCATCAGATTGGCACAGAGTCTTTTATGTATAAGTTTTCTGGGATGCTTGCTCTCACTTAAGACCTTCATGCACCATCTCCAGAACATTTAAATACAGTAACAAGTGGCAGAGAAACAGGGCTTAAATCTCACTCAGTAAAAACTAAGAGATTAGATTGTATATAATGGCTTTGGATGTCTATATTTCTGTTCTCACTCTCTCTGAGCGGACTGCTTTAAGACAGTATTGCCGTGTCTTTTGTTTCCACAGTATTTCAACTCAGAGTTTATTTTTGCACAATCAGTTTTAGGTGAAATTGTAAAGAGAGTTTAATAATTGCTCTTTCATCATCAATCATCCTGTTCTTTTACCCATTAAGGTAAGCAAATTCACAACGACAAGCATGACTAAATATCATGTTTATCAATTCATTGTTTATCTAAAAGTACTACAAGTCAACATGGCAGTCTGGACTCTTTGTTTGGGGAAGTCTGTTACTATAGAGACATCTTCAAACACAATGACAGATGGCATCATTCTCAAAATTCCTGGCAGGGTTGGTCCTACCATCCTTGTTTAATACAGTGCTAACAGGCCTTAGTGTAAGACCCATTCATGTCGATGTAAAATATTTAATATGGCAGTCTGCCCTGAAGAGAGGGGAGGGGACAGACCTGCAAGTGTGTTCTATATAAAGACTTGAGCATTCAGGAGTCTGACGCTAACTATCCTGGCATCACTTCAAAGCTCCTGATGAGAAGCACATGACCAAAGTCCTAACAATGCCTTTTCAAACCTAGTCCTTGAGACATACAGATGGTGTGATCACAGGAGAGAGTCAAGAGCTCTTTACTGACACTGAACCTCTCACCCGAACAGCAGAGGTTTTCCACCAGTGGGGGTGTTCTGGGGGCTGTTTTTTTTTTTTTTTTCCTAGAGAGAGAGGGTGATGCTGCTCGTTCACTGGGAATGTATTGACTGAGGATTCAACTCTCAGCCTTCCAGCTGGACCCTTCTGCTGCTCTGCTCACTGTGTAGGGTTTAAACCAGGACACAAACACACCTGACAGCTGAGGTAGGACACACCCTGGATTTTTTAACAAAACAACTACCTCATCTTTGTAAGTTTTTAACAAATTGATCTGGTAAGTTTTACTTTTATAGAAAGTTGCATTTCTTAAATGTTAAAGTGAGTTTACAGGACTGCTGGTCAGTGTCTTAAAGATGGTGCAGGCATACCAGTGAAGTCACAGAACTATGCTGCAAAATTTTTGTCTGAGATGCAATTATCTCTGAAATAGTAAGATGTGCATGCAAAGTTTTATAGCAAGAAAAGATTAGCTTGCAATAATGTTAATTATCTATGGGTCACCTTAAGTGAACCCCAGTCTGGGCAAAATCCGAAGGAAAGATGATGCCTAATGTTTGGTTTTTATACTGAATTGTATTGCTGAGGTCATTCATGTGTTACTTGATTTTAGGGTTGGTTCAAGTTCATCTCATTTGACAAAAATGTTGAGTATTTTTCCACTGAGTACAATCACAACAAACTCATGAATTCCAACATATGAGAGAAAATATCTGTATCACTTCAAATTTCCTAGATTACCTTAGCACATTGCAGACAGGACTGGAATAATCAAATACTGGATTAGCAGAAAATAATGTAGCCATAACATCAGTAATTGACTGGCAATATCAAAACTGTTTTATTTAAGAAGCAAAACATGTGATAAAAATATACTTTGGTTCCTGCCTCCCCTGAGGACTTTCTTTTTGTTTAATTGTTGTCAAAATCTTAAGATTTTGGGCTTCAGATTGGACATAAACATGAACTGCCATCTTGAGCTCTGTCTGGGTTGCAAATGTTTTTTTTCCTGATGATCCAATAATCAAAGAAATTGACAAACTGATTATGAAAAACAAGTGGTGAAGAGAGAGAGTCCTGATGGAGCTAGCAGGGATGAGAGGGGGGTAAAGGCTGGGGGCATCTCCTTGGTGTGGATGCTTTATGAAAACCTTTCAAGAACTGAGTATAATTGAGACTGGAAATGCAATGTACCTGCAGCAGACTGACTGTAATGTCAGACTTTCCGGATCACTTTAAAAGGGCTTGTTTACCAGGTGAAAGGTAAACACAATACTTAGAGAATCATCTCAGAATTCCACAAGGTTTCTGAAGCATACCCTAAAAGGTTGCCAAACACATATCAAGAAAAAAGTCTCCTTTTTTCTACTAACTGAGCACAAGGAACAAAAGTCAGTGTTTGTGCGGAGGAAGGGTCTATGCTGTGTGGTATTTGCTGTCACAGCATGATGCACGACCAATAACGCATATTTGTGGGTGGACTGACTTCTCATTGAAGGGCTTAAAATCTATCAAGATTACAAGAAGCACACAACCAGACGATCTCAGTCTGACTCTGCTGGCTGTGTTAATGTGTGTAATAGAGGAAGGTATATAAATCCTTTTGTGAATCACCACAGATGCTGAATAGGTGAGAGCTGGAAAAACATTTATGTTGGCTGCAAGAACTCCTTTCCAGAAGAGGTTTTCAAAGTCTCATGGAAACATGAATAGAAAACAGGAGCAGAAACCAAACACTTCAGGAACTTTGCATGCCCTTTCACCATGCACTGTTTTAGCATCACTTTTCTTTAGGCTAATTTAGTGGCTATACCATTGAAACTCAATTCCAGCACAAAAAACCCATTTGTTGGGTCGGAGATGGCATCAGCCTTGATTTTGACACTGTTAGAGAGAGTAGACTCTGCCAAACATGCTTCTGTAAAGAATGTGCATGTGGTCTGAGAAATGTATAAAACTGAGTGAACTAAAAATTCCCTTTGTCTGTTTTTCCCCTAAATTCTCCGGTCTCAGTAAATACAGAAGTCATTAACAAAAGTTAAATAGCACTTTAAAATGCATGCAGTAAACAACTGAGAAATTGAACATGGATGTTGACCAAATTACAAAGACTTCACCCCAGAAAAAGAAAGGCCATTGAACGACACAGCTTGCAAGTTTTTAGCCATCATGAAACTGTCCCTTGTGAATACTGTACAACAGATATTATATACACACTATGCAAATTGGGGTAAATATCATGGTTCTGTATCTTTGCTCTGTTTTGCTAATATTGGAATAAACTCCATAACAAATGTTTTGTGGACAGGTCATTTCCCTGAATGACATCACAGTCCAGCCCTGTCTTTAAGCTTTAGAGCTAATCTATCCTCTTATTTTTCCTGCAGCTCTGCCTGGTTGCCCAGTCTTTAAGTAAAACCATGAGGGTCTTGCTTCTGCTTTGCCTGCTGACACTAGGCAATGCAAAACCTTACCAGCCAATTAATGTCATGGACTTTATGAAAAACTATGACATTATGATGGCTGATGCAGATGACATTGATGATGATGATGATGATGACGACAATGATGATGACGATTATGATGACGAGAACTGTCCAGCTGGTTGCCATTGTTCCCCCAGAGTGGTGCAGTGCTCAGATCAAGGTGAGGAGACACACAGGAACTGAACATATCTGGATTCATGTTACTGTAAAAACAGGGCTTAAAGGCACACTGAGCTACTTACAGATATTGTAAAAGAATTTTCAATGGCAAGCGTGGTGTTAAGTTCACTATTTGAGATAACAAGGGTAAGTCTGTTTCCTATCATGCATTCTTTACAGAGAAAAGGGTGGCATTTTCATCACGTTTTTTTCTGGACTGCTACTAACACCTTTTGGACTAACCTTCCCTCCCTCATTGATTCAAATCTAATGGGACTAAGTTAACTGAAATATGGCAACGTAAAGCTATGAAAAAAAAAACATGTGGTCAGTCAGTCACTGCAAAATTCTTTTAAGTTTACTGTCTTATACCTCTTCACTTGTGCATCTCAGTATTGTTAATGGGTTTTGTGTTGCATGAGCCTTAATTTTCATCAATTTTGTCCATCTCTGGTCTTTTAATCAGGCATGTGTGCTTCTGCCACCAGGTCAGATATCTGTTCCTGAGAAGATTCCTGAAGATACTGTGATCCTAGACCTCCAAAACAATGATATTACTGAGATCAAGGAGGACGACTTTAAAGGCCTCAACAAGCTCTATGTAAGAGAAACCTTTATAACTGGCTTACTCTGCTAAAAAAGTAAAAAAGAACTATAGGGACAAATAAATGTCAGCCATATCCCTAATTTCAGCTTTAAGTAATGTCGATGGTATTGTATCAGTCTGCACACATACTTAGAATCGAAGTAATATTAAGGATATTTACAAGCATCAGCCTTTCTCCTACCGAATAAAACTACTTAGTGAGGAAAACAGATGATGTACACACATCAGCATAGTTCGGTTCAGGTCCACTTTTCTGGATCAACTCAATTCATGTCTACATTGCAAGATGAAAGTGTCTCTCCGAAACTGCGAGTTTGGGTTGTTCCACTCGTACACCTGCTGTAAAAAATGCAGCAAAACCTAGTTTAACTCTGGTGTCATTCTAATGGTTTTCTCACATAACAGGGCCTGTTTCTGATCAACAACAAGATCTCTAAGATTCACCCCAAGGCTTTCAGAAACATGGCTCATCTCAGACTGCTGTACCTCTCCTATAACTTGCTGACTGAGATTCCTGCAAACCTGCCTCCCAATGTCATTGAGCTCCGCTTCCATGAAAACAAGATTAACAGGATTCAGAAGGATGCATTTAAAGGCCTGAGGAAACTCCACGTGCTGGGTAGGACATGGTTTCTTGAACATTGCAGTCTAAATATCATGTGCAGTTCTTTGCCAAGGAAAAGTTTACAGGTTTTTATCCAACTTAATCATTTAAGCTGTTACTTTTGTTGATTAAACACACCTGCCCATAGAGAGATTTCAGAAAAGGCTGCTACTCTGTTGTCTTTGGTTTAGTTAGATAACTGCAGATTTATCCTTGAACGACAAAGCACAAAACCTGATTTGCCAGCTTTTTGGTTAAAAAAGCTATGCTACTTGTTAAGGCTAGGGAGAAGTGGTAGTAATGGTTGAAGAAACAATATTGATTGTGATCAAGAGACAACAAGCACACTTCAGTCTGACTGTTTAAAGTGAAGTTAAATTCAGGCAGGTAAAGAAAAACTTGTGGTAGTGTTAGGAGTTAAGGTTAGTGTTAACATAGAGGTAGAAAGTCAAACAAACTACCCATCCAATCATTCATCCAGACCCAAAAGGTTTCAATAATGCTGTGAAAAAATTACACTACTCCTGTCTTTGAGAAGTCCACTTGCAACGGCATATCTGACGGTCTTATATAAGAGATTAGTTTAATGAATTATTAGCTAAAAGACTTTGTAAAGAGTGACTCAACATGCAGCAGCGTTGGGTGTGTTTCTGTTAAACCAGGGAATGCTAAATTGTATATCATTTAAATCAAGCCAAGCCTATTCTTGTTATCAATACGTCTTTCAAATTTAAGGATGTCAACAGCTAACAATGAGTTGGTTAACCACCAAGAATACTTTTGACCACTTGCATGTTGATCTGAGATACAATTTGCACACACATATTCAGCTAATAGCTTTGGTAAATGACAGTATGAAGTACAAAATAAAGTATGTTAAAAAAAAGCTCAAGGCAGGAAAAGGGATCGAAAAGCTAGTCTGGATTTCTCATGTCCAAGAATTTTAGACAACTGAGGGCAATTGTGACTTAACTTAATAAGAAACACTTAGAGGAAAAAAATGATAAAATAAAAGTCAAACTGGAGGGAGCTAAAGCTTCTCTTGTTTTTAAAATCTACCAAAACAAACGCCCCATTAAGACTACTTTTGTTAAGGCATTCTTGGGATGATATCTAAGATACATTTAGAAATTTTAAATGCAAAGTTAGTTTGATCTTTATGAATAACTTGTAGACCTACAGTAGTTTGAATGGAGTTTATTCTCTGATGTAACAAGAAGATATGTGGATCATTATTAGTTGAAACTGTTTGTTTTGTGCTTGTCCAAACAGAGCTGAGTGCCAACCCCCTGGCCAACAGTGGGATTGAGCTGGGAGCTTTTAACGGATTGTCAACCCTGTATGTTGGGATGGCCGAGTGCAAACTAACTGCTGTACCAAAAGGTATAATATTATTCAGTTGATGTGACTGTTTCACTGATTTAAATATAAATTGTAAACATTTCTTTCTCCTCCAGTCATCCACCTGCAGTCTTACTACACTGGACTTCAGCTGTACAGCTAAACAACTTTGATTGAAACAGCTGTTCTCAATCACCTACCCTTTACAGTGGTTATGTTTTTTATCCCCCAGACCTCCCAACCTCCATCACAGAGCTGAGCTTAGACTACAACAAGATCTCTAAGGTGGAAGTAGAAGACTTTATCAGATATAAAAATCTGCAAAGGTGAAAAACAGCCACATTTCATAATTAAAATTAACATTCTCTACCTTTTTTTCCTTACTGTATATTTAGGGTTTAGTTATCAATATAAGAAATATTTACCGTTAATACTGACAAGTTAAACGGACATTCCATAATTTACTTAAACAAAAAACAAAAGTGTAGAGTAAAAAAGCCAATATGTTTAAATTCTGTGTTAATACAAAAGATTTCATATTCCACTTCGTAATTTGTTAATGATTGTTATTCACTGGTGGTGACCCATGTAAATTATCTTGTCATTTTTGCAGGCTAGGACTAGGTTTTAATCAGATCAAGTATGTAGAAAATGGAAGTCTTATTAACATTCCAAACATCCGTGAAATCCATCTGGACAACAACCGTCTGAGGAAGGTCCCTCCAGGTCTTAGCTCCCTGCGCTACCTTCAGGTGAGATAAACATTTTGCAACAAATCTAAAATTTCGATTATTATTAAAGGATAACAGTGCATGTCACAAAACTAACAAAGTCAACTAAATATGGCCCATCTCTGTACTGATCTCATTAAGACTGAAGAGTTTTAAAAGTCACAGGGGTAGAAGGCTAAAAAAGGTAAAGTCAAGACCTCCATCCACCCGGTCTTGTCCCACTGCTCACCTACTCATTTAGTTTTTTGTTCATTGTGCTTCAACACATCAACATTATGTTAAAAAAGAAAGCATACAACAGACCAATCAGCAACATAGTACAAGCCTCTCTTATCATAGCTGCATGCAAAAATTACAAGCAAAACAGCGATTGCTTTTTCATATGTTAGCAGTTTAATTTGCCTAACCTGCCATCTGCAGGTCTTGGTAGTAACACCGGCAAAAACAGGCTGAGGGAAAATGTAAGATTCTTAAGAGGTAGTTCAAGAGATTTCCATCACAGTGTAAAGACCCTCTGAGAGTAGTCAAATTAGTCCTCTGATGTATTGAAAATGATGCTACAAGTCATTTTTGTAAGCGACTACACAATGTCGAAGATTAATTCAAATTCAAATTTATAACCGTGTCCCAGCTACGAAAAACATGCTGAGTTCTTCCACAGTTTTATTCGTTACTTTTGTCAAAGAAGGACATTAGGATAAGGAAACTGTATTTTTTTTTATAACACCATATCCCAGACTTTAGCCCTCATATAAGTATTTCAACTTAGCAAACTAGAGCCATGAAGTGATGCCAACCATATTTTAAACCAAGACTGTTGTATTTTACAGTCCTACGGTTATGAGCATCCAGGGTGTAGCTGTTAATTAGTATTAAATTGAGCTCACAATAATGCTTTGTTTAGTGATAAGGCAGATAAAAGACTGATAAGGCAGATAAATGACTGATTAAATAACAAATCTCTCTCTCTGTTAGGTGATTTACCTCCATGGCAACAAAGTCAGCAGTGTGGGAGTCAATGACTTCTGTCCCATCAGGTCAAGTATCAAGAAGAATCTGTACACAGGCATTAGTCTGTTTGCCAATCCTGTTAAATATTGGGAGATCCAACCAGCCACATTTCGCTGTGTGACCGGACGGAGGGGTGTTCAGCTCGGAAACTTCAGAAAGTAGAAGTGAAAATGGTATGTTCCAGACATCTCATAAATGGAGAAAACTGCAAACATCTTTGTTAAAATATGAGTAAGAAACTGGAAATCTTTAAGATTATAAGAAAAAAAGAAACTGCATTCCTTAAGTTAGCTGTTCAGGAAATCAAAAATGTCATTGTATTGATG
This sequence comes from Acanthurus tractus, assembly GCA_029783725.1. NCBI lineage: Eukaryota > Metazoa > Chordata > Actinopteri > Acanthuriformes > Acanthuridae > Acanthurus > Acanthurus tractus. The sequence goes on from JAQNCA010000014.1 coordinate 3,471,120, forward strand.
CATTTTACAAACTGTACTTCATGTTGTGGAATGCTGGTACAATTTTGCATTCCAGTTCTTGGCCTAGGGAGTGACAAAGCTGTAGTCTGGATGCTGAAGATTAAAATGAATATTTAATCATAAGCTACAAGATTAAGACATTTTTTTTATGTTAGTATACAGAGGTGTAGTATATTAGAAACAGCTGTATATTATAATGCAATTTAACACAAAGGCCGTGTCTACCTTTGGAAGGTGCTTTCAGTAAGATTATACTTTTCTTTTGTAGCTCAACTTATGCTGTGTAAGCTTTCACAGGAATAAAGCTCCTCCCTCTGGTCACTTCTGGTGCACACCCAGTGACTTGACTTGAGTAGCATTACATACTGATGACTTTTTGACAAGCCTTTTTTGTTCTTTTCTTTCCAAAATTACGACCAATTTTACTGAGATTCAGTAGAATTTTCTGATTTGATTTACTTAGTAACACTTCAAAACAACGATAACCAACCTCATTTGTCATTTCTTTACATATTATATGAATGTTTTTTTTAAGTGAAGACATTGTGATTTTCATAGAAGAGTTATTATGGGCCAGAGCTGTAACATAACAGGAGCTTAAAACCATTTTCATTTAAAACTCAACCACATTTTGCTCCCAGCGAAAGTCTGTGTAGTCAATGAGTGTTGGTGGCAATATTTGATGCAAGGAGTCAAATCTGATGTCTGTCTTTATGTGGATGCTTTATATTATCTCACTGCATGTTTTTATCGTTTCAATTTAGAAGCTAAAAGCTAAATATCTGACTGGATAATACAATGTCACATTGTTTTAATGAACTATAACAACCACATAAAAATACGTAAAAAATATTGAAACTATAAGCAGGTAACGTAAGTCCTAACCCAAAATGTCTCAGAGGATCTTTCTTATAAACATGTTCCTGTTTTCTTTAGTGATATCTCCTCTCAAATGGTGCTATATTTATTTAGTGTACCTTTAAATAAAACCTCGGACACCTCCCTATTTATGTTTGTTTGTCAAAATGAAGGTGGGTTAGTGTTAGGAAAGTTGACATTTGATTTTATTGGTAAGTTAGTATTGTCAAACCCTCTTGTTTTCTACAATACAAACATATTATTTTAGGCATTAAATGATGATGTTTGAAAGGGCAGAACTGTGTTCAAAATACCTCTCAAACCAACCAACGAATCTCAAACCAAAAAATTAGGAGAGAATTTTATATTTATATAATGAATTATTAGAGATGCAACAGTTAACACTACCATGGATTACTCTTCCTCTTTTTTTAAGTAATGTAGTCATCAGGAAACAGTCAAAAGTGTTTATTTTTTTCAGCCATAATTCTAAACAATGCTTCTTCATAAAAATTCCCTTTTAACTTGTTACAACTGTGATATTGTCCTGAGGATTACCTTATTTGGTTTATTCTTGTACAGCTAGTTATGCAGTGTCTTTTCTTTGTAAGGAAAATTATTAGTGATCAGTTTTGTCCCTCCAGTAAAATGTCATTATTGGGACCAGTGTTGATTTCCCTAGTAGGAATCTGATGAAGAGCGGTTGAGTGATTCCTGCATTCACCAGCAGATGTCACTGCACACTAACGAGATTGATCCAGAGGAACGAAGACACCCAGGAAGTAATTGGTTCAGATATCAAGTCTATTTAAAAACTGTGGCCTCATGGGACAATTCCTTTATTCCTGCAGTGAAAGGAACAGCAGACCATTTTTGACTAAATGTAGCTATTTTTATCAACACTTTGCTATGGTTGAAAAGTCACTTTACTCTCCCTTCACCACTAAAATAGTTTAACTTCTCTTGAAAATAGTGAAAGGATGAGTGGTTTTGGAAAGGCTACAACAAACAGTAAAGAACTGTTAGTAGCTACCCATGTTTTTATGACTGTACAATTTATTCACATGGAAATACAGTCTTTCACATTATTTATCCACAAAATTCAGGTATCTAGTATTGTAGGAAACTTTTAGATTTGCACCTAAATTTACAATGGAAAATGCAGGCTTGAGTAATGTAAATTTGGTAATGTAATTTGTAGAGATAGACACAGTAGAGTCTGGAAGGGTTATGGGAGACTGTCTTTTGCATTACATTTCTGGATTGCCATCAAAAACCTTTAAAAGAACAATGTTTAAAATACAAACTTGGGCTGGAAGAAATATTAATACCCATAATCATAATTCATTGCAACTGAGATAGGGAGACATTCTGAACCTTGTTTTGTATGGACTTAAAATGCAAAGTTTGACATTTGGGGATTTATATTACTTCATTTTATGATGCAGCATTGCGTAGGAGGTTTTCCATATGACTGGATGGATAAAAGTTAATGTGTTGCCTGTCTCAATGGTGTGTTGGAAATTGATTTAAAAAAAAAAAAAACTACAGAAAGCATCCTGCAGGTCTTCTTTTAAACAGCTAACCTTTTTTTAGACTTCCCCAAGTATTTCAAACTTATCCAACACACATTAAAATGACCAAGCAGACCAATGTTAAATGAACAGATGGTGCACAGGACTGAACCTTGCTACATTCTGGAGATCTGTTAAGACTCAATAAAAAAACAATGAAAAGAAAAGGTCTTGTCAGCAGATTGAACTGTGCATGTTATATTTTTACTTGATAATTAGTATTTGTTTGCTGTTCAAAATTTTAATGATACCAGGAGAGTTTAGTTTGAGTGCGTGCATGTTCAGACTTTTGCAAAAGCTAATAAATTGCTGAGAATGATGTGCAATCTTTATTTGTTAAATGATGGCAGGTGTGGTCATAGCAGCATTTGCATCAATGGATGGTATTTTTTATTCATTCTTCAATTGGCTTCAGTTGTTTATCCTTGCATGAAGTGGCTGGAGCCAGTCCCAGCTGACATTTTGATTGGGTGGTGTCCTGAATTAGCCTTCATTATTTGCTTGAAACTGGTCTTTTCTCTTCTGATCTCATCTCATGATGGTAATACATGCTGTCATTACGTGGAGATTATTTTGGTCTTATTGTAGGTCATAAAATTTATCTTGTACATTGAGCTAGTACAAACTGCTCTACTTTCAACAAATATTGATAGACAGGTTGCATTAGGCACGTCTTATCCTGTCTTTACTGTGACAAGAATGTTTTAGATCAGATATTTAAAAATTAACCAATAAACTTAAAAGCAGTTCATGGTCGTTATGTACCTGATTTCCTGCTCCCTTATGAGGAAGAGCACAGCCTCAGATATACATGCAGAGTTCTGCTAGATGTCCCTAAGTCCTGATTTTAAAGTAAAGGTGACCAGGCGTTTGCAGCAAAGGTCTCTCTGCTCTGAAAATTACATCTTAAAATTTGTCTCTTCAGAAATGCTGTCAACACAACTATGACATATTATCTCTTTTTAGAGTTGACATGGTGAATGTGTTCTTCAAAATGTTTAACAAACAGCTGCTTATTTTCACATACTATATGTTATTTATTTAGAGTTGAGTTAGAGTTTAGAGAAAACGAGGCTGTTAAAAATCACAGAGAATGAAACAAAATAGTGAATTCGCAAAAGAAAGCAGATAGATGCCATAACACTGCATGAAGTTGATAATTCTGTGTAGGTTCATCCCTACAGGCTGTATGAGGCACTTTTACTTCCAGAAAGAAATGGGATGTTCATGTTAAAACAAGTTGATCTTGTGTGACATGCATTAATAATTCTGTCTTGTGTAAAACCACAAGCTGTCAATAATGAAGAGAAAAGCACCTTGATTCAACAATCCTTCAGTAGATACGTTTGCCAATTATATTTGGTTGTCATGAAATTTGCTCAAAATATATTTAGAGAAGTGCTGATTATTTATGCTGTACATGAAAAGGTCTTCATACTTGCCCAGCTGACATAAACAGTTCAAAAAGCGAAACACACAGAAATGACCAATGTGATGAAACCCATGTGAAAACGTGACAGGCTGTGTGTGTTTTCTTTGCCCTCTCAATCTCCCTGGGAGGCCTCTGTCAAACAGCAGCCAGCTCCCCCAGACTCCCAGAAACCCAACACCATCAAGTTGCCCTTGTCAGATCCATCCTCATCTGAAACTAATATGTGTGGTGTACAGAAAATGAGACTGAGCCTCAGAACAGTTCAACAGCATAGTGCTGTGGATGGTTTGCTTCTCTGCTATTTTGTCTTTTTAAATGAAGACTCATTGTACTGTGGGTGGAGTGGGGGGGCTGCCTCTCTCTCTCTCTCTCTCTCTCTCTCTCTTTTTCCAGGAAACATATGGAACAGATCTGCCGTTTGGCCAGGCCTCATTCTGCCACGTCTCATAGCCTTACAAACACACACACGCACACACACACACACACAGAAAAAATGGTCCTAACTTTGGGGCTTTTACCTCTTTTCACTCTCTGCTTTCACTCCTTTTAATATTCTCTATCTTTGTTTTAACTCTTATCATTTCTTCTCCCATCTTCCACTTTGCCCTACACCCACAACTCATGAGGACAGAAGTCAGTTAACTAGATAAATAATCCCATTATAACAATATGAGGAAGTTGTGCAAGTGTTATGTCCCAAGATAGCCTCTGCTTCCTTCAAAGTGTGGACCAAAAGCTTTACAACAGCTTAAAAAGATCTGATTTATACTAAGAACTAATTAAATGCAAGCAGAGGAATGCAACCTTTTTTGGCTTCAGTTTGCATGACACAGTTTGCGTGCAACAACCAGATTAAAATAATAAAGAAACTTATCACATGACAAAGATACACAAGGTTTCCATATGAGTTTACAGTATAACAAAGGTTGCCTTTCTCACCTGAAAAAAGACGCCTTTGTTAATATCAAAATAATTTAGAATTTTTCTAAATACATTTAGCTTATTTAGCCTTAGGAAAACCAAGCAGAAGTGCAAAGTCACACAAAAACAGTCATTTATTAAATATCTATTTGAAGATTAATCTAGGAACTACATTTAAAATAAGGTGGGATGCATCTGGATCTCTCTAATTCAAAAGGCAATTTTACATTATGGTGCACATCACCAATACTATGTTAACTGCAGTAAATAATTTGAGTAGTACATCACAATGAAATGTTTTTGGAAGTTATGAAAAAAAATGGAGACAAATGGTTCAAATTAGGTGGGGATGTGTGAGAAGGACTCACAGGTAGACTGCAGATCAGACAACAAACAGATAAGTTAGTTAACTTATCACCAGCTCGCCAAAATTTTGAGTCGGCATCGAGTTGAAGTTAGTTTTAAGTTAATTCTGTCTGGCTATATTTGTGTCATTAATGGATTACATACAGTTTTACTTAATAATAAACCAACAAATAAACACATAAATGAAACATAAATGATAAATGAAACACTACAGTTTGATTATAAGCAATTAATACTCAGTAAATTGACAAAATCAATCGATCAATTAACCATGTCCACATCATGTCCCAAATACAAACTTAAAGTCATCCACATCCTTCATTCTTCAGTAATGTTTTATCTCTTTACGTCATCCTGTGTTGACATGATCATTATCATGCATTTTCACAACAAACATTACTAGAATGTCACTCAGTCTTATCTTCTCACCTCATTTCTTGCTTCAGCTTCCCACATGCTCACCTGGTCTAAATAGGTTCCGCCACGTGTAAAACTGCTTGACACTTTCTGTTCTGTCGTTTTTTATCCCAACTCTCTTCTTTTTGGAGTAAAAAGTGTAAATCTTTGATAAGTGCTGAATTTATTGTGCCTTCCAATGAACGTGTCTACTTTAAAGGTTGTTTAACTGCCTGGGGAGATAAATAAATTATTGTAAAGACAATTATATCAATGTAATAATTGAACTTCCATGAGACTATAAACATGTCACCACCTCAGAGGGTGAGCTGTAGATGGGGTGTAAGTTCCAGCAGCAGATTTTTAAGTAGTCTAAAATCAACAGTGTCTTATTACCTTTTTTTGAAAAAATCTCACAATAGTTTTGAACTCTTTAAATCTAGATTAGTGTCAAATGTGCCATATGCTAAATTCATAATCCAATATGACTTGTCAGAATTTATTGACTTTACAATGCCAGTTAAAAGCGTTTCATTTTCAAACTTGGCTGCATTGTTGAGTTTGGGTGAAGAAAAATGAGACTAAATCCTGCTCAGCTCAACTTCTAAGATAATTAAGTTTTTGATGCCCAGAGTGTCAGGAGTATTTTCCATTAAAGAAATGTGAGAAACAGTGGGCGCATGTGGTTGTCTACCATTATTTTTAACATTTTTGTCTTCAAATGAAGTGAGAAACCTTAGTTATACCACAATTTAAGAAGAGGCCGCATAGAGGCGAACAAAAGAGGCAGAGGAGGTACAGAGGGAGCTCAGGTTTCCACTGTGTAAACTAAGACAGAGGGCAATGGTAGAATCATTAAGTTGGAGAGAGCCATTGCTTTTAGCTAGTCCACTGATTGGAGACCCAAAAACCTTATCAGTCTCTTCACAACTCATTAATAAATTTAAGGCAACTAAAATATCACTCTACCTTCTAATTATCATTAACTTTCCAGTAAGAGGAATGTCAAATGTTTTTGAATCTACTGTTCCACCTTTGAAAAGAATTATCGCCAAAATCTGCTTAACAAGTTTAAAGGTCACTGAACTCCGCCACGGACACAAACTGTCAATATACACCTTTTGACGCTGAACAACCACATCAAGATTGGCCTGGCTGACTGGATTGACTGCATGGCATTCAAGTAAAATAAAAGAGAGAAAGCCTGGTCCCAGCTGGTTGTGGGAAGCCAGATAGCCTTGTAGTGTGTAAACCACACGCAAACCACAATGTAGTAGGAGCCACATTCATACCAGAAAAATTAAGTCTTATTTTAAGTCCAATGCAACTCTCAGGGAGAGACAGCCTACTAGTATGCCGGGCTAATTCTTAAGATTTATAGATATAACACTTGTCTAGGTAAGTGTTGCAACGTAACACGACAAATCCTGCAGGGTTTCTGCCAACAAAACCAAACAACTAATGAGGCACACAGTCTCCCCAGACTGCAGTGGATGCTTTCAGAGGAATCAGACACTTAGAATGCCAAGAACACAGCAACAAGTTGGAAAAAACTGGACATTTAGTCTGTCAGCGCTCACTCAACACACATTCACTGCCCAAAAACACAAGCACACACACACGCACAGACAGACAGAAAACTAAAACATACACCATCAACTCATCCAGATCAGAGCCAAAGCTAAATAAGGCCAATGAAATTAAAATGTTTAGAGGCAAAGACTGAAAGGCCTGTTTGTTCATGTGAGAGAATACAAGTGGTGATGCTTTCTGCAGGGAAAAGACTGACATGAAAAATGAGCAATGGGGACCACAAGCCAATTGCTGTCTGGCTCTGGAGTGGAAAAACCTGGCCTATGATGAATGTGTTTGAGAAAAAGAGACTTGTGTGTGTGAAAGAGAGAGTGAGTGGTATGTGTAGATGTAACTTGGAGCATTAAAAAGGGAGTAAAGGGTTGTAAAATCACACCTGTTTAAAAAAAACAAAAAAACGTTGCTTCACAAGTGAATACTAATATTGAGTTTTATACTACAACTGGTGGAATCACTTTTGTCTGACAAGCACCAGTTAAAAACCGTCACTATCCTTTGTTCAGAAGGATGCTGAACATGAGAAGTGTAAATAAATCATATAATCAATACATGTTTAATGCTCAACTTTTAATCACTTGTATGGTGTAAAAAGAAATTAGAAACATTTGACATCATGTATAGCCAGTGATTTGTTGGAGTGCCACAAAATAATTTATGAATGTTGACAAGACTTTCAAAACCAAAGTGTCTCTTTCAATGTATGCATTAGAGTGGGAGTTAACTTCTGAGCATTTTTTGGTCAGGGCCAAATAAATATGCTTTTAATGAGAAAGACAACCACAGAAATGTTTTGGAATTCTTGTAGAATGATTTATCATTTCTTTTCATTCCTGTCATTCACTTTTCACTTGTTTGGTGCAAATTATGTCAATAAAGTGCATGGTATGGGTGTGAAAATAAAGATTAAAACAATTTATAAAAAACGCCTTTCCAGACACTTTGTGTGTTCACTGAGTAAAAATGGAAACATGTGCTGTAATTATGCCATAGTCACAGACCAACTTATAGAAATCATTTTACTTGTTTGACCTATTGTTCACATTATCAGAATAAAACTTAAGATTAAAATGTCACAACTTATTTTGTCAGTCAATTTGCGAGAGAGATTTTAGAGAGAAACAAATGTCTGCCAAAATCCCATAGCACTCGAATAGCAGAGAATCACCTGCATCAGAAGTTGACGTTGGCCTTCAGGAACTAAACAGTTTGGTAAAGGCAGAGTTTGTTCCAGCACAGATTAAAAAACCCACAGGCCTATCTTGGGCACAGACACACTGGAACAATTTAGAAGCATTTGTGAAAAAAAACTAATTGTTGTTTATGTTGACCTAACCTTAGCAGATGTGTTTACTTGTTGGAAATACTGTTCTGACGGGTTGTTGTATATAAGTTTTGGCATGCGGTTGACGTCTCCTCTTCCTCGTACTACGTACCAGCACTAAGCACTGGACCAGACTGGCCTACTTTTACTCCTTGTCATATATAATAACATCATCAATAATTTTTTCTGAAAACTTCCATCCTGGTGTAGAAGAGACTGCAAAAATAAAACACTTAAATAGTCACAAGTGTCTGTTACAAGCAACCAAGTAGTGCCAGCAACAATTTCCATCTCATGGGTACATTAAGCACAAATGCTTATTCCAATAAACAGTCATTAATCGAGCATGTGTGAGTGTCATAATGAATGTAAAGAGATGCAGCCTGTCAAGGAGTGTTAAATTATTATTATTATTAAAAAATTGCTCCTCCTCTCGGTCTACTATTCTCCCTTCTCTTTGACAGCTTTATCATGACTTAAAATGAATAAGTAATAGCTCACATTTGGTCAGGATTTTTTAAAAATTGTCTTCATTTTACTTTATGCATTTATTTGGAATTTAAGCTGATAGTGATTTGGGAAAAAACAAGTCTTTTGTACTGGTTTTATTGATGAAATGTGTATTTGTTCATCCATTATTTCCTTTTTGTGAATACTGTTGTTCCACCTGAAAAGACGTTTTTGTTTTAGGGAAGTTTTAAAGTGGCCCAAAATCAAGGAGAAGAATCAAAAATCAGTTTCCACCAGTATCAGTCATTCCTTATCATCCCATCAGCTCAGGATAACCAAAGCACTCTGCATCCATCCAGTGTTAAACAAAGTTGAGACTAACTTAACACTCTAAATTCAAAGTCTCCGAGATTTTCTCCACTGCTTCTGACTGGATTTAATTGAAGGAGCTCTACAAGTTGGCCTACCCTGATAAAAACACAATGCAGATATTAAAGGATATTATAAAAGGTAAGATATTAACAATACCTAAATCAAGTACACGCATGTATTGAGAGCAAAATAAAGGATGACTTGATGTTTCTGGCATTAAATTTATGGACACTGCATTAAAAATGTGCCAAGGGTATGCTGTAGCATTAATAAAGGCATAAATAGGGGAGACTATAAATGACAGAGACAGACTGAGAAATTCAATGATGGACAGACAGTCATTGACAGGATCACAGACACTGTTATTTTAGCTGGTAGTGATCTTAAAGTAAGAGTTTTTGAAGAGCAGTCCAATAAAAAGACATTTTATCCAGATGGAGTCTACTGCTGAGGACTGAGCTGTGTTCTCCTCATCACAATTAGCACAGAGGGAAACATTTAAGACCACAATGTCCTATTAAACAGAGATAATTACATTAACATGGGAACTTCTCAGAATTCCCCTGCCTTCACAAGCACATGAAAAACGCATTGATTTTAACCACAAACAATAATATAAATGAACTGTAACTGTAGCAGGGAGATGAAAAAGTAGGCTAGTGTATCACTGGACAGGTTTGATCCATGGACACAGTACTGCAGCACTGTACTGCACATAAGTCTGCCCCAAAATCATGAGACAAGCTTAAACAGAAAAGAGAAACTGTTATTTCAGCAACTGAAGACTTTAAAGCTGCCTTATTTTTGTAAGACTTACATACTGTGCTTAGGCTATCAGTTTATTCATCAACTAGTCAATTAACGGAACATTAATCAGCAACTATTTTGATCATAATGTATTTCTGTAATTTTTAATACTCCCTTTCCCTTTCCCTTGGAACTATGGAAGAAAACTATGTTCTCAATTCTGAAAAAAAAATGTTTCTCAATAAAATCAATTATCTTTTTGCAGTATGGTGATAGTACCAGTTTGTAACCAGCATGACCTGTTTTTTTCAGTCTTATCCACAGTCTGTCTGTGTTTAGTCAAACAAGAGGAATGTCTGGGTAAATATTCTGTTATTAGAGAACAGAGAGCAACCATCCAACACAATCCAACACCGGAATTCACTCAAATAGCAACACTCTCCACATGTCCTGTTATGCTTTGGTTCACACACTTGTGTAGATCACAGGCCTTCAATTAGTCCCATCATATGGCACTCATCACAGAGCACTGTCAGCCAGCCAACAGTGAGGCTCATTAGTTTTAATGAGGAGCACTGACAAAGGTAATAAACTGCTCAATGAGGGTAACTGAAGAAACAAGAAAACCTTCTTACTTTAGTAATTCAGATGGTGAAGAACACTGATATCAATCACTCAACATTGTGGCACAGAAAGACAGTGCAATAGTCCAGCCTACATATCTGCAATGTATTTGGTGTAATATATTTTTTTCAGTATGGGAGAAGGAATTATGGTGTAATGATTTAACATCAACTGAAAATAACTAACTGAAAACCTTATAGAATGTTTGAAAAGTCCTTCTGCCTGATGTAATTCAATTCCTCATGAGTGAGTAAAAACATAGTTTTCAGGGCAACAAGTTAAGTTTTGATGTCAAAATCCAAAACATTTGTCTTAACAGAGATCTTATCATCTTAAAACCTCAAACTCATTTCCTTAATGCATTTTAATTTTCAGAAGCCTTGAGTCCAACAATGATGTATGTGTTGATACCAGGAAACACATGTTGACTTTATGGCTCCCCCTGTTTTTATCTCTCAGCACGATTCAAGTCACGCAAAGGGTCTTGCTGTGAGCAAGGATTTACCTTCTGAACAATTAAGAAGGTAAATGCTCAGTTGACAATCTGAAGAAAGCTGATTCACTGTGAAGGGTTTAAACAGCATGGGGTCACTTGAATAACCAAAGGCTTGATTGCGACTCATATTTAGTATTTCAACAGATTCAAATTCAGTATAAATCCCCTCTGAGCCAACATTTAACTGCCTCTCAGTTTCTGTCTGGGAGAAGTAAAATGCCAGGAATGTTGGGATAACAAATCCAGTAGTCACCAGAGAATAGAGAACAACTATCCAATACCACCGCACACTGGAAGCCAATCAACCAGTAATACACTCCATATGTCTCCATTAGTTTGATCCAAACCGTCATGTCTCAGTTGACAGTCTAATTAGAGTTGGTCTCTTGTCCAGTCCCAGAAAAGGGACCATCACCAAAACACTAACACTGCCAACACAACAACATGCCAAGACAGGGAAAACATAAAAGATTTGATCAGAAGGAGAAAAAAAATCACCATTACCATAGTTGCAATTCCATGATGTCCATGTGTTAGATACTTCTCAGGCTGTTGTTCAATGAAATCAAATAATTTATAAGTAGTAACTATATATCTTCTCAGAATTCTTGTGTATTAATTTTCTAATCAGAACACATATCTTAGGTCACATTTACGGTATCCGACTCTTTTTTTATGTATTAACAGGGTTACACATGGTGAGCCAGTATCTCTGTTAGCTCATTTTGTCATCTTGTAATCGATCTGTTACTCAATAGCTCCATTTAAAAAGAGGAAGATCTTAATCCCTGCTGAAAGTTCAACTAGAAATATGGTATGTATTGTCTTTTTCTGTTTATTTTTGAAATATTGGACAGCACTGAAGGTTAACATGATATTGTAAAGCGTTATTCATTGGCTTTAAATGTACAAGCAAATAATTTGTCCTAATTATTCATGCAAAAATGGGCCTCTGTGGGCTCTGGTTCAGATTTGGGGGCTCCTTTTCTATTTTAATCAAGAAAATGAATTAACATAAGACTATAAGACTTACGACCAATAATAGTGTACTCTAAGCTACAGGTACCCTGACTGTTATTCCATGAAGGATGCACATATTTCAATTTTAGTATCTCAAAAACTCAAGCTCCCTTTGGTCTACGAACCAGTTTCTTCTCTCTCAACAACAGACCTTCACACTCACCCCTGATGGATTCTACTGAGAGACCTTCTTCCCTGGGTGTTGTGATGTTTTGTTAGAGTTGAGACCTGACAGTAAACCTCATGATGAGTTAAGAGCCTCCAGGAAGAACCATAAAGGGCTCTTTACAGTAAACGGCCAGAAACAGACAACAGACCTTGAAATGTCTAAAACATGACATTTAGCAAAGATCCAGTGTTATATAACAGCAAGTTCAATGGCTCCATATAATGTGAGAAGCAAAAAAATCAAGAATAAAAACAGAATTCAGTCTCTACCTTGAGACTCCCATTGGCCTAGACAGAATCTTTATGAAACAAAGAAATAATTAAAAAGCCTAATATTCCTTCAGGAAAATAAATATCTTGATCTGATTGTGTAAAACAAACAAGATATAAAAGGGCGCATGTTTAACTCAGCACGTACATGTTCAAATTCAATTAAGAATAACATCTGCTTTGCATCTGGCTCTGACAACAGGAACCATACATAGACAGTGGGCATATAGCAAAGTTTACAAAATAAACTCTGAGCTCTTATACCGCCCATAAACAGCCCTAGATCACAGCAGAACCTGGTGTGCCTCTGTTGTTTGTTTCTCTAGAACTTGTGGCTCTTCCTCCAGGCCAAACCTGGCAAGCAGCCCTATGACTGCAATTTCTCCCATTTGGGAGTTACTGAAAATTTCTTGTGTAAATGAAATGTGTCAAATATTGTCGCTACAACATATTAAGGTATTTGGTATATGATTTTGTCTATATCCCCCAGCTCTACTGTGACATTAAAATGTGGCTTTGACTCAGCTGAAAAATAGAGCAACTCAGTAGAAATACAAAGATATATATTGTGCCTCACCATTAAACCTGGTTGTTATATTGTGCCAGAGACACAAGTTTGGATGTCTATTTTTTGCACAGTTTATGTCCCAGTTTCTACCTACATACCAACAAGTGAAATTGTGCTGTCTCATTTAAATGAATGTCCTACCTTTTCAACCCCCTGCCCCTCATTTCACCTGTGCACTATCTGTGCTGGGCAGATACATACTTCTCAGACAGGGAATTTGAAGGCTTAATAAATAGCATTTATCAACATGTAGCCTTGTTGGTCAGTGATGGTCTTGGCTGGACATTCAAATATGGTACCAGTCCAGGAAATGTATATGACTTTGCAAAAGTGAACCCTAAACTGACATAAAATGCACATTATCTGTACATTTATGTGATGTAAAAATACACCAATGGAAATTAGTATTCAAACTGAAGAACAGAACAGTTAACTTGCAAGCTAAGTGCTTGTGTGACTCACCTTTTAATTTTATTTTTTGTTGTGGCATTACTCTTTTTAAGTTAAAGAGTTGTTCCGTGCATAGTTTTCTGTTTTACAATGTTGTATAAAATTAGCTCTTTGGTCTGTTTTAATGGGCCTATTCTTTTTTCCCTTTAATCTTTTTTATAAAGTAAGCCTTTGTCCAGCAGAAGTATTCTGTCTTCCTATTTCCTGTAAAAGAAATGGAGAATTTTTTCATGCTGGGCTTTGGTTCAAATACTGGCATTTAGCCTTGGAATTCAGTCCCAGAGGATCTGGGGACGACCTGATGGTAAAAACAGAATGACTGCAGCCTACACAAAGAGACTATCACTTTAGTTATAATAGCAACAAGATGGTTTAGCAAATGGCACAAGTGCATAAAGGGCGTATTCAACTCCACTCCTACTAGGTTAAATGTACCATAATCTGGGTGAAAAGTGTGGTGCAACATCCAATAGGTTGTATTGAGTCTCTTGATTAATCATAGATGTGTTGAAGTTGTAACAAGATCTAAAAGTTAAAGTTTAAAAAAGGATGGTGGAGCTGGACAATATGAGCCAACTATCATATCTCAGTATAACCACTTATACTTTGAGATACAGTCATGGATACTTTACTATACAAGCCTATCTTTTCATTTCTTCATTTCCTTTCATTTTTTTCAATTAATTTTTCTCTGATTCTTTTTTCTTTTTGTCATTTTCTGCAGATCATTTTGGTTTGTCTCTGTTTAGTTTCACATGAAGTCTAATAAGAGAATTTTAAGAAGTAGTTCTGTGTAAGTCACTTAATTTGAAAAACGAGTAATACACATCACATAACAAGTCTCTCGGCCAAAATGAAAACCTTAGTGTCAAGTCTGCAGCTTCTGGCAGCAGCCTAGAGCTAAAGGTTGGCTATGTCAGAACACAAAAAAAAAGCTCTCAGTGGTGGGTTAATACATCATGTCGGTTGTCAGCCAGACCCATGCAGACCAAGTCTGTTTAATGCCTAGCCAGGTGGTCCACTGTCTGTATGTAGAGTAAATTTGCTGACGTATGTTGTTTTGTCTAGCCTCACTTCAGTCTGCCGCTAAGTATTGCCCGCTTATGCCTATCACCCTAAACTTAGCTAACCGTCACAGCTGTCAGAAGAAATAAGCCAGTAAAAAGTTTACTGTAATAATAATTGTGTTTACATGAGAGAAAAGTGGTGGCTTAGTAACACATAACCTCAAGAATCACAGCAACACAAGTTATCTGTTTTTACCAGTTTGCTGTAAAGTAATAGGGTTAGGGATATCACTGCTAAAATATTTACACAAACTTACATACAACAGAAAAATGTATTTTTCTGAAAACATTTCTTTGGAGGTGTTTTTGGTACCTGGACCATGGGTCTTGTGTTGTATGTTGTCCAGACTGTGAAGTTTGATTTTAGGGTAAAAAAAAAAAACCACTGACGACTAGAAACTTAAAAATTGTGTAAACGGAATAAAAACGTCAGTAGGATACAGAAAAAATACAGAAACACTGATGTGTTACACTACTTGGATGTGTTACACAAAATATACTGCTTATTCCACTCCGTCACCAGGGACACAAATATTCTTCCATTTTTTTCTGTCAACTGGATTGTTGCCAGGATATAACATAGAGGGAGAAAAACATTTGTCAAATAACAACAGTATGAGAAGATTTTGTACTCCTAGATTGCACCGTGGACTGTTGTCTGTGCAAAGAGAACATTTTGTACTGCTGCTCATTCACATTAAAAGCACTCAACAAGTGGCTTTTATTGTGAAGCAGTCACAGAAAAAAATGTTATGTATTTATCACAGACGGACTACAAAATAAGCTTGGTAATTTTTCTGCCCTTTTGGCTGCAAATAAGTTTCAAGTGAACCCAGCAGCAAAGGAACAAATATTGGTAGCAACAATGAGATGTAGATTTTTTTATGCGGAAGTCCATTTTTCATCTGGATTGTGCAAATAGATGAGGACACACGTGCACAGGATACAAATTCATTCCACTAGTTTATTGCTATCGCTCTGATCGACAACTGCCTGTGGTAACCCGCAAAGCAAACACAGGAATGAACCAACAAAGGCAATAAAAAAAGACTTAAAGCTAGTAAACATAAATGTAAACAATGCAGAACTAAAGGAACTTTTAAAAAAAAAGCTCAGTAAATTTTTAATGAGGAAGGAAAATTCTTTCAACATGTTAGACCTCAAGGATACACACTGGTGGTAAACACTGAATGTAAACATAACTATTGTTTACAAGAATACTACACAGGACACATTTCAAGGGATCACAAGCATTAAGAATGGGCAGTGATTTTCTTTTCTGATTTGAGCTTTTCATCTGACTTGACCAAGTCAGACAAAGTTCAGCCCAGTCTGGACCAGTTTGAAAATCAAATTGTATATCTCCCTCAGTTATCTCCACAGAGTTTGTAGTCCTTCTTTTTACTCATTTATCCATCTAAAAATCTTGTCCAAATTCAACAAAATTCTTCTGAGCTGTTGTACGTACATGCCAATGTCTATTCTTGTACAAAAAGATGAGGATTTTAAGTTTCAAGGCTTAAAAATCCTAACTTATGTTCATATTGGGTGAGTCAATATGACAGGAATAATTTGTGTTCAGTGTGTTGTTGTGGGTGGCTTTCTCATTGCCTTATTGTACAATGGGATCCCAGTGAAACCACCCTGACAGCCCAAACCCTGACTCAGAAAATTAGTGACATTCTCCAGTTGCTGGCCCTCTTCCCAGAGTCATAAAAGTTTAAAGGTGTGCATAATTGCTAACACACCTGTAACAGTCTGGGCTCATGCTCCTTGGATGTTTGTATCTGGGCCCCCTTCTTCTTCCCTTCCTCCTGAACACTGAAATAGTCACATGTTTTCTATTTAACTGTTTTCCTGCTTAACTCCAGTCTTTGCTCTCTCTTATTGCTTGTTTATAGAAAAGTTCTGTCTCTTGTTCAATTTTTTTTTGTACTTTCATTTCACCATGCCTAAAGACAAAACGAAAAAAAGAGAAACTCTTAAAACCTGCTCTGGGGAAGCCCAACATCTCTGTGGGTTGACAACCAAGGTTGAAATCAATCCAAGAACAGCTGGACCGCAGCAGCTGTTGAATAGACTGCATGAACAAAGTCTCTTCTTTTCCTAAGAATCTCTTGGCCTTTCTGCTTTGGAAAATTCTCCCAGACATTTTTTCTTACGTTTTCCAGTAATTCTGTTTTTGATTCATTTCTTGGCATTTTCTTGTATTTATCATATTAGCAGTTATTTATTGGTGTGTTATTACCTGTACAGCACTTAATAACTCTTTCGAAAAATTAGGCTATGGAGGTCTGATGAATATTAAACCACTGATTGAAGAGATTAAAATCTAAGATATGACTGGTCTAGAATTTTCTCAACATCTTGCAGGGACCATTGTTATGGTTTGAGTTCATTCAGACCACCGAGAACTTGTTCACCCTTCTCAATCTTGTTTTGAGCATTGTCTTTATGTTCATCAAGTTGTTAGGACATACAACATTTTACTTTTATTTTCTTTTGCTGACTGGCTTTGGAATTTAAGGAGCAGCTACTTCATATGCCCTTGAGATACTTTGACATCTTCACTAAGGGTAGCAACTGGCCTCATGCTAAGATGGCCAGTTTACTATTTTACAGCAGAGTGCAATGACCTTAAACTTGGTGCCAATTCTCATCCATACCACCCTGCACTTGACTTCAAGCTGCAACTGTAAAGATTTAATGAGGATGCCTCTTGGATGCCTCCTTATGGCAGAGTTCTCGGGACAACTAATAGGAGACCTCGTGCTACATCCAGAAGATGATGAAGAGACTACAGATGCCATCTGCCCTGGAAAGACCATGAGATCCCCCCAAAAGAGCTGGAGGATGTTGTAGCAGAGAGGAACCTCTGGGTTACCATGGGGCTAATTTATGCGTTTAACAAAACTAGTTTGTACGACAAACAGTATCAAAAGTTTTAATATTTGTCTCACAAGGCAACATTTAAAGCAAAAATGAGGAACCAGCCATCATAAGAGGGGGCAGATACAGTATAATTCAAATATGGGGATAAGGGTGCAAATCTTCAGCAGACTCTCTCTCCAGGCATTCATAGGTCTCCATTTGGTTGTTCACATCAAAGTGGGCAAAGAAATAATGGGACAGATTGCCCAATCTGATGTAAAAAAAAAAGGTCTGGGGGGAGTTGGTTTCTGAAGACAAGCAGGGATAAGGAAACAGTAAACAGCCAAAATCAGATGCGTGGATAATTATTTTCCCTTTCTGGTCAAAAATCAGTGGCTTTGTTTAGGGATTTTTTTATTTTAGACAATAAGTCATCGGCAAATTTAGATACTTTTACTCAACTCAACTTAACGTAATAATTAACCCAAACAAAATTTGGTCTGCAGACAAGCATTAAATGCAAAACGTGCTGCTTTGTAGCAGAATGTTAAAAGAGTGTACTATAAAACTTTGTTGCATGCCACACTATATCTCTCTCCCTTTTCCCTATTCTAGTCTGCCATTTCAATGTCAGCCGTCCAATTAAGGAAAATGTGCCAAAAGGTAGAAAAATATGTATAAAAAACAGGCTAGTTTAAAAAAAACAAATACAAATTGGCAAAAAATATATCTATCATACTGTTTTGTCAATATTTGATGTAACTACTTTATGTTTTATTGAAATTAATGAAACACTTCTTGGAAAATACAGTTGTAGGCCTAAAAACATTATGAGGGTAGACAAAAGTCAGAGAGGCATCTGAATTTTAGAACAGCATTTTCATTCAAGACACCACAATATCAGGAAGGAAGCAATAAGAAAACCAAATGCTGCTCCTAGAGGGATTGTCCTGGCTTCAATTCACAAATTTTCTTCAGTTGGTTTAGATAGAGTACCTTATGTCAGAAACACAGATTGAGGCTGTTTCTGACATAATACTTTTATTCAAATAGGGCATTCATTTAAAACTCAGCTTCAAAATGCTCTCAAGTCAATGGAACACTCTAACATAAACTCATAAGACATTCACACGCTCACATTACCTCATACCTTAAGCTACAGAATGGAACTACCTTCTGGATATTACTGCCATTTTTCACACACAAAAGAGTGACTACTTTAAGTTAAGTTAACAGCCAGTAAAAACATGTTAGTTCATTGATTTTCCAGCTATAAGCTTTCACAACAGCAACAACAGCAACAGCAAACATGATTTTCCCCAAAAATATTCCCTCATTTGGTGTTTTAATCATGGTGTTGGAGATTTTCGTCACTCCAAAATATTTCCGAAAGATTTCCTTAGGCCTCCTAAGGAACCCTAAAAACTGTTTAAAGGCCCCTAAAACCTCCTCAGTGGCCAACAAAATCTCATGAACCACCCGAGAACTTCCTCTGTTTCCTCTAAATCCTGGTGAAGGACTCTGAGAAACAAAACAGTACAACCTCCTTGATGCCCACCAGACAGAACCACCAAAACAGAAACAACAAAACTTAACAACTGCAAAATTCAATTAAACCAGAAGAAAAAAAAACTCTTCCGATCCATGGAAATCATGCTACCAGGCAAACAGGATCATTTAAAGTGATAATGGAATGAAGGACAGGAGTTAAATCAGTAGGTACACCACAAAACGCTGTTGTTTTATCTGTTACCAAGGGAGAGCTGAATCCCGGAAACCTCTGTGTCAAGACCAAAGACACCAGACATGCCATATAAGTGTTAAGCAATGCACTAAAGGTAAGGATGATGTTTTTCGTGGATAATGCTCAACATTATTTCACCAACGGGAGTTTAAAACCATTATTTGCCTTATTTAATCACTGGATCATGCAAAGTGACCGAAATCAAACACTTGTAATGTTGCATGAGGTACATATAGGTGTATGCACATTCTGGCTGGCAAACAAATATGCTAAATGCTAATAGTGGCTCTCTCAGCTTAATACAATCCCTAAACAAATTCAGTATTCAGTGACATGTGCAAGAACTTTCCATTGAATTTGACGATAAGTCAACAGCTACAATAGTGACTGTAAAGTTCCATTTATGTCTGTGAGACAAAAAAGGCTGAGCTGACAGGTCAACGTGTGCCAAAGAGGCTAAGTGAACTGATTATGGAGTGACAGAGAGGCTAAGTGGACTGGTTACAGTGGGACAAAGGGGTTAAGTGAAGTGGTCCTATTCTGCTTTGAGATTGATTGCATAAGACTTGCAGAATGGCATACAGAGAGGAACATCAGCAAGGGTTGGTTGAAAAGCAATGTAGCATAGTGTATCTTAGTGTACACTACACAGTATATAAGAGGTGTACATTCTCCCCTTTGCTTAAATACATTTATTTGTGGCTTTTCTGGTTTTTGTCTGTATGACTGCGTAAGCACTTTACATTGAAATGCACTGTCGTCATTTAATTTGAGAAATTTGTTGATTATTTAAAGAAAGTGAATGCACTGAGTATCAGCCTATTTGCATCAACCCTGACCTGAAACCTCAGTGACTCCATAAGAAGTATTCTGAAAGCAAAGCAGATTCAACAACTGGTCAGTTCAAAGTAATCATATCATTTTAAGTCTATCATCAGTGTCCGTGGTACGGCTGCTAAATGTGTTGACTGACCAAAGGCTGAGAAAAAAAACAAGCCAGCCCAGAAAGAAACTCACTCATCCAGGCTAATAAAGGATTGGTTGGTTATTAAGAGTCATTACTGAGTGGCCAGGCAGAGGCCACAGACATTCCTTCTGACAAAACACACTACACTGTGGTTGTCAATCTTCATTTTTTCTGCTTTCTCTGCAGTTTTTGCTTAAGTTCATTTTTCTTGTACACATTTAAGAACATTTGACATAAAACACTGACATTCTGAGACCTCTTTGACTCTTTGTCTATTTCCATGGGTTTTTTTGGTATATCTGCCTCTTTCTTTACATCCTGTCTGTGTCTCTCTTTCTCTCTGGTAAGGGAAGAGTTAAGTGCTCTGCTCTATAAACTCTGCTTTAAGAGTCTGCTGGAAGCTACTGGTTCAGCCTTTAAATACAGTCATTTGACACATCCCAACAGGGGCTCGTAGCAGAGAGCAGCTGCTGACCCAAACTCAAGCTTTCAGACAAGCTGTTGTGTCAGTGTCACACTGCTTTGGACAGCATGAAGGCACTCCTATTCACCTGTATGCTGGTGCCGTGGCTTATGGCAACTTCAGCCAGGAGATCTGACCCGGACTCACAGCTGATACCAGGATCTCAGGCACGCAGGGAGCTGAATGGATACTTCAAAGACCATTTGAAATCAAAGAGGGCTAGGGTAGGAACTTTATCATTTACACCATTCTTCTCTGCCAAAACCAAATCTTCTTTAATAGCTCTGACATACTATATCAAAAATGCTTTGATATTTCGAATTTACTCATTTGTTGCAGCTTTCAGACGTTTTTCAGCCCGTTGTCAAATTAGTTGGTTCATTATTTTGATCAGTACTTTTTACCGTTCGCTTGCAGAATGACGTAAAAAGACAATTCCCTATACTTGTGGTTTTCACTGTTACATAATAATTTAAACAGATTTATTGAGATGAAGGAGACATTCATGGAAAAAAATGACAATTTGCAAGCCTGTAAAATACAATAAAAGTTAAAACTGCTATTGTTAAAGTAAATATGAAAATAGAAACATCAAGGTTTCGGTAAGATCAGACAAATTTCTCTTATAAGATAAATTTCTTCTGACACGGTAAGGAAAAAGAAAAAAAGAACAAGAAAAAAATAAAGACGACAAAATTAAATGATATGAAAAAGGGAATAAGGGAAACGATAAGATCTCACAAATCCTTTGGTTGATAAGGTCACCTATTGCAGTTGGCAATATTCAAAAACAATGATCACATTATTCTAAATCTAATAATATAATTCATGGTTAAATTCAATTAAATGTGTTTTTTCTTTTGTACTAACTTTCAGCACTTGACTTTAAAATCCTTCTAAGGGATAATAGTTCATTCAGCTAGCAGTTTTAACAAAAAAATACACAACCAACTTGCTGATTTTTACTTGTTCTTTCACCAGACAAACCAACTGTGATTCAACCACACTAATTTTCAACTAGCCACAGTAACCTCCTCAAGAAGTATTTGGACAAACCAAAACCAAGTCTGGTCTGGTTCAACCTTTGGCAAATACTTGTAGGAAGTAAAAAACCCACAAACAGCTCAGGAGATGACAGGGAAAGAAATATGGATATAAAGCTTAACTTCAGTTTTAATGAGTAAATGTTTTTGAAATAGTTGTTTTTCATACAAGACTCTGGCAGTGCTGCTTCAGTTAACCACAAGCTTCGTTCAGGCTAAATTTTTTAATCAACAATATGAAAACTGGTGTTTACCATTCCTTCCTTTGATTTGTCTATTGCCATTCAGTTATCTCTGAGACCAGCGGGATTTGTATTTAAATTGGCCAACCATTAGACCAATGGTAATGTAGGATTCCTACTTTCATCAACAATTGCTTAAATAGTAGAAGATTAGTTCCCCTTAGGTTCATTAGCTTCAGTAGCAATTGGCTAATTGGTGATCTATGTTACCCATTACCCAACCATCACAGTTGTACAATTTGAATTTGCCATGAGAGATCCACAGGCTCAAAACTCCATAAGCAGAAGGAATAAATTTATTATAACCTTTGGCAGGTCTAAAAACTTCCAGGGTGAGAACGCACAAAAACGAAACCAGCCTGATTCTCATTGGCTCCTACATGACATCACTACATTACTACACAGGCTTCACTTCAAAAGTCCAAAGACTATGACTGAAACAAAAGTGTTTAAAACAAAATAAAAAGCCATTTCTTCAACAGTGCAACTGCAGCAGGTAAGGCTGTGGTGGTCAGCTACTAGCCATTTGTGGAACATACTGTGGACTGCTACAAAAAGATCAGCCAGCCTTATAGCTCTGGAATTAGGTTCTGATTGTTTATATTGAGGAACACTGAACTGAGTCCATCCTCTGATCAAAAGCAGAACTATATATGTCACAAAATGCAACCTCCTCATTTATTACAATTAGACTACTGTGTTGGCACAGCAGGAGGCCAGATGCAGAGGTTCTGGCCAAAACAACACAGCAAAGAGGGTTGAAAATAACTAAATTGGAAACAGAAACTGGACTTGTGAATCGTATTTCATCTTCTCACTTCTACTTGAAGCAGCAACTTCACCACCAACACAAATCATTGAGGGTTTTTTTGTTTTTTTAACCTTTTTAACAAAGTAGTGTTTATGGGCTGAAAGCCCACTGAGACTTAATTTATTAGACCCAACACAGTCTCCAAGTGAATGGAAGTTCTTGTCCTTTAATGATTAACATCACCTATTCAGTTACCACTCTCACTGTTAACAATTATTTTATACGGTAAGACTTAATGTCGCCACTTCATCAGTATGTAAACAGTCCTCTCCAAATAAAACAGTGGGTTTATCTCTGTTTACATGTCCGTGGTTACGAAAGAAAACTTTCTAACTGTGAGTGTCTCTTATTTTATACAGTTCAACAATTACATCAAACCTAGCAAAAACCTGACCACTGCACTGGCTGCAGAACAGTGACTTTGGTATGTTACATCTTACTTTGTATGTTATATGCTAGAGTCAGCAAATGGACTCCAGTTTGAACCAAGTACAATGCAGTACAGATATTCATTTTTTTTTTCAATTTGTTTTCCACCAAAATATGACACAGTGCAATGTTTTTGCATATTTCCGAAAATGTCCCCCTAACCCTGGTGGTATCAGTGTAATGCTCTTGCCAGTGGGCTGGCTGATATTTGAACAGGCACTATTTTCTCCTGCAGAGAGAGCTGCCTGCTGATGAAACTGATGACAACCCAATTGCAGAGGGAGGAGAAGTTTCAGGTAAGAGAAAGATGTGTTTATCTTGTGTCAAACGAATCATACACAAGAACAACAAATTTTAATTACAGGGGGAATTTAAAACTGCTGGCTGGAGGTTTTGGGTTTCTTTTACTCCATATATTCATGTTTTAAAGGTCTGGGAAAGACACATAAGAAAAATTTACAACAAGATTTTGCATTAAGAGTTACTGAGACTTTTGTCTCACTCTTACTCACACTCAGGAACTCATGTTGGCAAAAAAACCAAACAATTAAAACAGCTCACTTGGTTGTCTCTCAACAGTATCTAGAAGATCTTGTTTGCAGGTTATGTCCATCAAAACAAGTATTGCTGACTTGTGTGAAAAACTCTGAAGCGCAAACAACCATTGTAGCTGGTGTTTTCAAAAGAAATTTGTAATACAATACAATTAAATAAAAAATAAATTCGCAAATAATTTCAGCTGTGGAGGACTTGATGTTTGCTTGATACCTCTGTGTTGCAGACCTGCCCACATGCCTGCTGTGCGTGTGTCTGACTGGTTCAGTGTATTGTGAGGAAGTTTTTCCAGACATGACCGCTGTCCCCACTCTGCCTAAAGAAACAGCCTACCTGTACGCCCGTTTCAACAAAATTAAGAAGATCAGCACTAAGGACTTTGCTGACACTTGTAAGTCTAAAACATTTCTTTGTCAAAAACTGTTGATTGCTAAGTTGAGTTTGTCCAGCTAGCTGTCAAGAACCCTCTTCTGGTGGACCGCTGTTTAGCTCACTCGGTGGCGCGCACGGCGCGGCCCATATATATGCGAGGCTCCATCCTCTGTGCAGCGGTCGTGAGTTTGAGTCCGGCTCCGACCATTTGCTGCATGTCATCCCCCCTCCCTCTCTCTCTCTATCTCCCCATTTCAAAACTGTCCTATCCAATAAAGGCCAAAAAGCCCAAAAAATAATCTTAAAAAAAAAAAGACCCTCTTCTGGTAAAGGAGCACTCAACCATTTTAGCTTACTCTTTAGGATGAGTCCTAATCAACTTGTACAAGGGGTCTCTCAGCTTGGACTTGGGGACTAGTGATTTATATCACAAGCCAGCATTGCAGTCTTTAGGTCAAAGAGTTAAAAGGATATGTGTGTTTACCAGGCTAGACGGGTATTGAACTGTGTTATGGACCTAAACTTAGACCTAAAAGTCAGGATATCCAACCTGTGCTGCACAGATCTTTGAAACCAGGAATGCGAGAACTTCACAACCACTTAGTAACTCACATTAAGTATGGCAACATAATCTAAACAGTGTTAAGTCCAGCTTCAGTTCTGACATCATCCAGGAAACTTACTAATGTTAGCACTATATGTTTGTTAAAATGTGACTCACCTGTTTTTTGGTTCCCCAGATTTGTATGAGGTAGCATGAAGATGGGTGCCTCACTTATTTGGTTTCCTGCAGTATTTTGTGTTTTGTGTTCCATATAGTGCTGGGCGATTCTTGCTAAAATGTGAATCTCGATTTTTCTTCACAAAGATTGAGATCTACGATTCTCACACGATTTTTTTCCCCATATTTTTTTATTTTTCTTTAAACTGTATCGAAAATTTTTTGAACATTAATAAAATTAAAACGAGGAACAAGAAGCCTTAGACAACTGCTGAGGCTTAAAAAGGCACATACATCATACCTTAAAACTGAATCCTTGAAAATAAAACAACAAAATCAACAAAAATAAACAGATAAATAACCATCTTTTTCTGTTATATGAGTGTGCAATTTGGCATAACATGCAACGTAAACAAGACCAAGATCACTCAAAATTAAACTTAAAAATAAAGTGCAGTACTCACTGAATCAAGTGATTAACCAAAATATTGCAGTACAGATTTTTCTGAATATAAATACAGAACATAAACTTAGAGCTTGACTCCATAAAAACAAAACAAAACAAAACAAAAACT
>JAQNCA010000014.1:3579863-3593294 GCA_029783725.1 Acanthurus tractus
ACAGGTGAAAAGATTTAATGATGGCAGTAAACGCTGTAAAAGATCCGGGTGGTGGAGGACGCTGCAGAGAGAATTGGATTTGAATGTCAGAGCTGCTGATGAAAAGTTAATGGCTCTCCTGCATGCAGCAGTAATGACGGGTTTGGACTGAGTGTCAGGGACCAACCACTGAGCTGCAGGACAGGAGGGAGGCCCTCATCCTGCTGCCCGGGGCAGGGAGTCCTCCGCTTGGGTATCCATCAGCTGACAGCTGGCTGCAGGAGCCGCAGCGCTGAGGATGATGGGAAACTCCGTGAGCAGGTGACAGGGATTAATGTTCGAAGAGAAACGACGTCGCCTCGTATGGATTCTCCGCTGACCTTTCACCTCAGCTGCTGAAGGCTGTATTTCTTTTCTGTCGAGTGCAGGAGTGCTGATGATTAACCTGCATGTATTTGAATTTTTATGCGTACATTAAAATAATTTAAAATACGAGTCGAGTCCAGTTGTGTTTGTATAGAGCTTCTTATTTCACGGATGAACACAATAAGGTCCTGGTCAAAACAATGAGGATAGTCTAATAAAACAACAACAAAAGAGAATGTACTCATATTTACCTTAAATAATAAGACTATTTATTTGAATACAAACAAAACCAAGGCAGGTAAATAATTAAAAAATGTCAAAAATAAGATTTAAAAAAATAATTTCTGTAAATTCTGCTGACCTGTTACATCCATTTGTTACATCATAAAATTCAAATAAAGATTCTCTTAAAACAAATGAGCCTTTAAACCTCTGGAACTAGGTCAAAAATCTTCTTTATTTTTCTGTAACATTAATACAAATGATGAATGACAGTTAAGGTCAACATGAAAGTAGATATATTTTACTGAAGGTAAAAAACTGAATTGGGACCGTGAGGTTTGATCAGATTTAATTGTAAAACACATTTTATTTACAAATAGTGAAAGCTGGTTCTATCCTGAATTTTAAAAACTTTTTAAGTTTGTGGTTTGAGGTTTTTCCCTGTGGGATGTCGCAGATATGAAGTATGAAAACACAGCAGGGTGACCACACTGTTTTGGTGGTTTCTCTGGCAGTGAAGTCAGCGTTTGTGGGACAAAGTCGGGGACAAAGTAGTGTTGATAATGTCAGATATTCTTTCCAGGTCTCTGCTGGAGGTGTGTGAAAGCGAAGTACAAACAGGTTTAAATCCAAAAAAATCCAAACTCTTACGACCAGACGGGCACAAAAAAAAAAAAAAACAGTTTAAATTTACTGAAGGTCAAAAAACAGGCCAAAAAGTCACAACGAGGCAGGCCGAGGAGATGAGACAAACGCATCCAACAGGGGCTGAGGCTAAAGAGCAGGTGTCAGAGAGGCCAACAGGAGGTTGAGGCAGGTAAAACTTTGGCAGGCAGAGATAATAACTGGATGATTGAGGTGGAAGTGGGAGTCTGGTGGGGGATGACTGAGTGTGTTTGTGCTGTGAGGCTGATGGGAAAGTCTGGACAGGCGTGCAGGAGGTCAGGTGATGGGGAAAGATGGGAACACAGAGGTGAAAGGAGGTGGAATGCCAAACAAACAAGTGCGTGGCTTTGTTTGGTTTTGCAGAACCGCGGCCATTTTCTGCAGTCTTGTTTGATTGTTTGTTAACTGATTGATCGCGTGTCGTATCGCTGACACATTTGGTTTGTCGCCGCTGACTCCAGCCTCGTCTTTCTGCTAACGAGAGCCCGAACATGTCAGCTTGTCCGGCGTGTTTCCTCCACTCTGCTTCTTCTCACTTATGATGCCAGCACGGATCAATGGCTCCAAACATCAGTCCGTCCGTCAGTCCACAGTTTTGGGTCCAGGCTGAATTAACTGTGACTGTGAAATTTGCACAGTCGTCCGTGCAAACAGAGGATGAACGCTAATGACTTTAATGCCTCCCTGACTTTTCGTCCGAGGTTGACATTTGTGGTTTTTGGTAAAATATTTGAACAACTGTTGGGTGGATCACAACAAAATTTGGTGCACCCATTCATGACTCCACAGAGTGAAATCTAATCATTTAAATTACACCCTGTCTTATAATATAGCGCCATCATCAGGCCAAATTTACAATTAAGCCAAATCACTGGTGCCTAAAAACCTGCAAAATCAACATGTAACAGGTGGTGTAAGATGGTGAACATGATCAGCATTTTACCTTTTTAACATCAGCATGTTGGCATGATCATTGTTAGCATGCTAGCATAAGATGAAAGCATTGATGTGCCAAAGTAGAGCCTCACATAGCTGGAAGCAGACTCTTGTTTTATAGGTAACTTGTCCTCTTTACTGCAGTTGAAGCTGTAAAATGAAGGCAGTGACTGAAATCACAACCTGTGAAACGTTGCATTGAGTATCACCTCCTGAGCAGAGCCCATGATCAGATGCAATAACTCGTCTGCAATGCAAGAAGATCAGTTTAAGAACAGTTCAATTCGAAGTTGGATGAACCAGCTTCGTAATCTTCATCACTAATGTTCACCGCTGCTGACAGAGCAAATGCAAATCTCGGTTCAAGTCGCATAAACTCCGGTTTGTTTGTTCGTTCGTGCTTCTGTTGCTAAAAAACCTCCCTGTGTTGTTTGGTTTTGGTTCCTTTACATATAGAACTGAATCTGTGTTAGCAGGAGGATGGAGGGAAAAAACAGAAGAGCCTTTGTGATAAAAATAATACAGATTACGTGAGAAGGTAGCCATGGATACAACATCCAGTCACCCTTGTCAGTGCATATATGGAGAGATTTATGTGTTTCCACCTCAAGTAGTTGTCTAAATGCTGTGTGTTGTCAGATAGCTGCAGTGTAGGTGGATCCTGACCCCAGGAAGTCACAGCGTTACATAAGCCTGATGGATTTGAATCACAGCCTCCATTTCATAATTAACATTAACATTGAAAAGTTTCTGTGGAAAACTGCGCCGCATCCGAGCAGAACTGCTTGGTCCAAGATTTCGCCGCGAAAACACCAATTGGCTTTCGATTGGCTCCTGCTCCCTCACACGAAACTCGCACACATCAAGCGTCGATGTGTGAACTGTGGACATTTCAACTTCGAAAGATAATTCTGCTTTTTTTTTTTTTTTTTTACAACCTCTGCAAAGTCTTGGGCATCATTATTATCCTTTGGGAGAGCGTTTAACCCGCCAAGTCTACGTTTCAACTCACTCCCACGTTCACTCATTCACTTTCCAAACATAATGAACACTCAGTGGGTCTTTGGGGAGCAGTAAACTGAAAATTTCGGACAATGATTCATCATC
The DNA here is from genome assembly GCA_029783725.1 of Acanthurus tractus. Taxonomy (NCBI): domain Eukaryota; kingdom Metazoa; phylum Chordata; class Actinopteri; order Acanthuriformes; family Acanthuridae; genus Acanthurus; species Acanthurus tractus. The sequence goes on from JAQNCA010000014.1 coordinate 3,583,140, forward strand.
ATCATAACATCATCACTGAGAGAGAGACAGAGAGAGAGAGAGAGCACATGCCAAGGGCTCTACTTGTTTTGTTCCATTGAGGGAATTTTTTGAGAGACTATTTAGTGCATAAATTTCTCTCTCAGAGTTCAGACTCCCAAATAAATGGATATTATTTCAGCGCAGGGAGGGATTTTGTTTTGCTCCGTGTTAATTGCTGAGGATGAAGAGATGTCACGGCCTAAATCATGAATCATTTTGCTGATTCTTATTGCTCAGTTTTTAATGTTTTTTTTTTTTAAAAACCTGAGTGGTTGCATCACTGTTTAAATGCACTTCAGTAAAAAAAAAAACATGCATGAGATATGAAATGAGTGTTTATGAGACCATAACATCTATCATCATCATAATATCTGACTGTCACTTCAGATGTCTGTTGTCGCTGGTTCGAACTTCTCGTTTATCGTTGTGTTTGTGTCTCTCATGCAGCTTTTACTTGGTCGTGATGATGTCCTGACCTGACAGCTGCAGTTTGGTAAGTTCAGTCTGAAGACCGGGTGTTAAAGTTTTTATTTATTGACGATCTGAACCTTCAGAGGTCACCACAATGTGTCCAGAAAGACAGAACAAAAATCTGTTTGACCTCTGTTCCTGTTTGATCTAAATCATCCAGCTTCCTGTTTTGGATGTTAAAGTAAAAGTGAAAGAACCCGAAAGGTCCGGTTACGGTCCAAACTACTCTCTTGAGCAGTTTTGTCTGTTTCATTTAAGACATGAAAGTGATGTAGTCAAACTAAGATTAACTGACTCTATCTAGCTTTGTCACTAGCTATTGTTACTTAAGCTGCAATAAACAGTATGCATCTGAATTTACATTTAATTTCAAAAACTACATATACTGAAGCATCTTCAGAGGATCCAGACATCAGAATTAACTAACACATGTTGCGGTTAAAAAAATGAATTTAACTTAGAAAAATAAAAAGAAAGAGTTCCCACAAAAAGATAAAACTGCTGATTCACTGTTAACTCGGGTAAGCACGTCACAGCTGCTTCACATCTGGCTGCTAATTGGTCGACTGATGTTGCTTCTGTTTTTTGAGCAAAGTCCATCGAGAAACCTGCAGCCTCACTGAGCAGGAGTCAGTGAGGAACGTCAGTAACTTTTATGTCCCCTTGAGGCCCAAAAAGTCACAAAATCTAGTGAGAAAATTAGTAACAAGGGACAAAAAAACTAACTAATCATCAGAGGAGACACCTTCCTTTTTGTCCCCCACTTGACTCTGCCTGCTCAGTGTGGCAGGTCAAAGGTAAAACAAGAAAATAAATCTGGAACATCTTTTGGATGTTCACAGGTTCAGAGCAGACTGTCGGTGGCGCCGCGTGAAAAGCCAAAGGATTTAACCTCTGAGGACCCTGAACATCTGAACCAGGTTTCACGACAATCCATCCGACAGTTATTAACATGATTTCAATCTGCAGCTAAAAATAAAACAGAAAAACATAAAGTCGTGTTTCCATAAAATCCGGCCACAGCTGCTCGGCGCTGCAGGTGGAATCAGTCTTTCATATCTGTGAAACTGCAGGGCAGAAGCACCAATAACACATCACACAGTGATATATGATGCTATTACTCGGCAGACAACAAAATCAGTCAGCAGCCCTTCTTCAGTCTCTGCTCCACCAAGCTTTGTTGTTTTGTTTTCTTTTTTTCTGCACAAATACGACTTCTACCATTTACACTTTTCTTTAATGAAACTGTTCAGACGTTAATAATATTCTGGTAACACTGTTGGTCCCGAAAGGATGAGTTCGAGCTTCGAGTTTCATTTCCACTGAGCTGAGGAGCCGATTTAAAGGTGGAGAAGCTTAAAATACAGATTTGATAAAGCAGACTGCGTCATACGGGGCTTCGATGAGGTCACACGAACAGGTTGAACGTGAATCTACTGAATTTCACAGATTCCAGGGAAAGTGGTCAGCATTATTCATCCTCTCATAAATGTATATGAGACTGAGATGTTGTACCCAGTTTCCTTTGCTTCCGTGTGTGTTCGTGAGCTCCTGCTGCCTTTGAAGCCGTGAACAGACGGAGAGGTGACTTTTTTTTGCCCTGAACTGAGTCTCAAAGGACACTCTCCATCCAGGCCCTGGAACGCCTTCAGCAGCCAAATAAACGCTTTAGCTGGTTTAGGTTACGGATCAGGGACCCCATTCACAAAATGTCTTGAGGCTAAAAGTAGCTTCTATCCGAGCAAGTTGGGAGAAAACAATTGAAACGGTGTCAGTGTCAGTTTCAGTTAAGACGCAGATATTTTCCAAAGTGGCTCATGTTGTCGTAATCGTCATCATTCTGACTGTGGATCATGATGACACCTTCTGTTTAGAGAATAAGTAATCTTTGACATAACAGTGTACATCAGGGTGAGACACCTAAAGCTTCAATAAATTAGACATAAATCATTTTTAAATGCTTTTCTGTGAGTTTGATTAGTTCCCTTACCAAACATTCTAGGCATATGCACCCAGGAGTTTAAACAACTGAATAAAATAGTGGTCATCAAGTAAAATAATCCCCATTTTAGTTCAATAAAAGACTAAAAAAGTGGAGTATTATTAAAACAATGTTGTTAGCCTTGATGAGGTTAAGCTGTTTTCCAAAGCGATTGGTTAAACATTGAATTTATCAGGTGCCAAGTTACTATGCATGCTAGTCAGAACATGCATAGTTACAAGCCTGAAACAGAGGTTAAAATTTAATGTTATTTCCCTTTGAGAGCAACTTTGAAAGCATTAAAGCGCTCAAAGCAGCAGAGTTGGGTTAAATGTTGGTCTGCTGCTGACAAATCTCTCATTAAACTCTTCCTCTGCTTGTTTGTTATCATCTGTTTTTTAGTCTGTGTTGATGGTCTTTCGTTAGTAAAAATGACAAACTGGTTGCAGATTAAACAATCTATTTTTAATTCACGTTAATTGCAAAAAGTAAAACTTTCAATCGTTTTCTCCATAAAATTGCACTCAGCCAAAGATCTTTACGGCTGAAAATAAAAAAAAAATACTCAGCTGTGAGTGGGCTTCGTAGCTCAAGGCCAACCGAATGGCTGCTCTTCCTCCAGGTTTTATTTCATAATGTCAGGTGCATTTATTCAACGTTAAATATTTCATGCTGCCTATATCACTTTTAGATTAAGATAAGCCTTTATTGCTTCCCGGAGGAGAAATTCAGGTGTTGCAAGCAGAGTCAATTGTCTGAGTCACAGTCAGTGCATGACAGCTAGCAGTCCTGTTTGATACTGTGATACTGCTAATTACCTCCATTCACTGGATGTATAGGTAATCTGATTACGTCTTTGAACTTGAACTTTATCAGTGTAGTTTCCTTTTTCTGTGCCGTAACTAAGTGGGACTGTTCCATGTCTTCCATTACTCTACAGGCCTGTGAATGATATATGATGTAATTGGGTGATGATATTATTTTATGGAAATAAGATGTAATATTATATTGTGTATAAAGTAATAAAACAGTTTAACATCAAGCTGGCTGGTTGAAGTGATTTGAACACTGGTGGTCTCTTTTATCACTGAATGGTCTGTGGACATAAATGAGCACCTGGAGCACTTTGTTTTGGACCTTGAGATGATCGAAGTGCTGTCATTCTGGTGCAGCTTGTCATGTGGAGGGCGAAAGGTTTTCAGGATGGCTTTAATCTTGACTATAATCTTCTTGTCTGTCACTGACTTCAGACTTTCCTGCTCCGGTCAGGCCACAAAATTCACCTTTCGTCTCCGGCTTTAGTGCTTTCAGGATGGAGGATCTGTACCATCACACCGAACTATCTGAGCCCTGAGCTCTTTCCTACCTGAAGAAGGTGGCAGTGTTGTGCGTCCGCTCCAGTTTTTTATTGATTTGGACCCCGGGGTTCTTGTATGAGTCCTCTCTCGCTCTCTTTTCTCTCCACGGATGACAGGAGGCCTCCTGTGTCTCCGGTGGTCCACCACCAGCTCTTTGGTCTCGCTGCTGTTCGTCGTCAGGTGTTTGTTGTCGTGACAAAGGTCTTCTCAAATCCTTTGTTGCTGCATGCGACATCAAAAGGAGTCACTCGAAACATTCGAAGGTGACAGGGACCAGAGATACAGCTGAAGTCTGGTGGAATGGTGCCATTACAGCTTCCCTGTGACGCACCGGTGTTTCCTATCACGGCCTCACAGACACTACAATCCACTCCCACAGCGGCTGGACGGAGAGGTAACCACAGAGTGGGCAACATTAATACACTGACACTCAAAACTGCTTCAAAGTCAGTGAGAAGTTCGAGGCAGTCTAGAGGCCTGAGTCACTCAGAGCTGCTCACAATCAGTCAGTCTGCTGCCGGTAATGTGCTTCCATCTGCTAGTGTTTCAGAAAAATGATAAAGAGCTTTTAGAAAGGTATCGGCTTCGCTCTGAGAGTACTTTTAATGGTGGTGGACGTTGTAGGGATGCAATCTTTTCATCAACAAATCGAAACGACCCAGCAGCACCAGAGATGAATGTTTGCACAATGCTCCACTTCTGTGGCGGCGCAGAAATGAATTTTTTTTTTTTTTTTACAGCAAGGATGAAATTGGAGTATCTCAGCCATCTGTCAGAATCATTCATCACGCCAGAGTCACCATTCTTTAACAGCTCAGCGAGCTAAATGAAGCGAAAAGCTGATATCATGTCCATCACAAGATTACCTCGTGTGTTATACACGACACAGCAAACATCCTCTTTCCACTTCATTTCCAGTTTATCACCTGTCTCCGTGGTCAGATGCTGGTCAGTGTTTCTTCAGAATGAATGCTCGGCCCTGTCACCTGCCTCAGACAGACTCTCCAGGATCTATTGACAATAGATACACAGGTGTGTTGTGACAACACGGCGCTCAGGACGGCAGGAAGAGGACCGCAGCCAATCAGGCAGGTGAGTCCTGACGCAGCACATACCTCTGATCTGATGGACCGAAACACTGAGGTGTTACGTAAAAAATAACGAGAATGTCGAAAACAGCCGATACAGCTGAACACATCGCAAAAAACAGCTCAACAACATAATCAAGACACTCTGAATTTTTCTTTTAAACATCTAACTTTCTTAAAAACATACAAAAAAATGAGAATAATCTCCTTACAAGTTAAAAACTGAAACTCATTTTAACTTTAAATTGTTGTAGTTTGTCAACATTTCATCAAAAATAAAATTTTTTAGATCTGATTAATTTTCTTTCAATAATGAGCCAATAACAACCATCAAGCATTGATAAAAAAGGGCTTCCAACCATTTGCAATGTGCAGGTTTATATTCCAACAAATCACCTCAGCCACTCGTGCTTCTTCAGGTTGGAGAGAGAACCTCAGTGAAGTCACCTGTAAAAATGATTCAAATAAATACCTGCAGACTGGGGGGCTCTAAAGTAAAGTATCTCACCTGAGATCTGAGGATGAAGAGCTTTGCACAGAGTGTAAAACCCCTTGAGGGACACCGGTGACTTGCAATATAAACAGATTGAGCATAATTGAATATAAGCATGCAGATCTGGGATCAGTACTCGGCACTGATGACAGTCACGTGGATGAGAAGCAGCGGTCGGCGGTGACTGATGGTGACTTTGGGAACAGTTATGAGAATCAGTAGCTTTCCTTCCTGTGCAGTCAGGTTTTTATTGAAAGTGCAGCAGTGTGCTGTGCTGGTAAATGGCAGCTTTAACCACCTCTCTGCCTCTCTGTCATTAGCATAGCGTAGGAGGCAGAGCTGATTGAGTGGCCAGTTGGCAGTCAGGGAGAAATTTCTTTTCAGATTCTTTGTTCATGATCTGCGTTTGGACCAGAGATATTCACCGTACGTGAGCGCAGTCTCATCAGTCCACATCTCCATCGCTTGTTTACACTGATGTGACGGGATTTATGTGTTGATGTGGCCTTTCAGAGCCACATATTACACAGATGTTCGGAGGCTTTTACAGTAGCGATTTTCACCAGAACAGCTGCTTAAAAACACAATAATGTTAAACTGACCTTTCTTCTGCAAAGACTTTGTCAGTTTCTTAGTTTTTGTTATTTCTTTTACCTTTTAAACAGGAAGAGTTAATAGCAGCAGTTAACACTAAACCAATATAAGTGACCAGAGCTAATTAACTGATGCTCTAAAATGCAGAGATTTCTATAAGCAGAGATCCTGAGACTTTGATTGCATCTTTTTTTTTGTTTTTGTTTTTGTTTTGCATCATGTTATTCTAAATGAGGTCGTTGTTGTAACATCAACTAGTATTAACATCAATTAAAAAAAGCTGAATAAAAGGTTAATTGAATAAACATGACATGAAGAAACCAATGATGTAACCAACATTATTTGACTCCATTATTAAAACTTTAATATTAATTCAGTTGTCTTTCATTGTCGATCACATTATCTACCCTTTACAGACAATTTTTTTGTTTTAACATGGTTGTAGCTTCACAATTGGTGGTCAACATTTATCAAGCAACTCTTGGCAATGCTGACAAACTCAAGTTTGTTGTACTAATTCTCTCTTGATTTTCCCAGCATATTAAAATGCATGGAAACTTGGCAAAGTCTGGGTTCGGCTGTGGTTTGCCAACGCGTCCTTGCAGTTTTCACTGTCTGCACTTCAGTCACACATGCATCAGAAGCCCACACAGCCGAATAAACCCAAAGTTGGCTGCAGACCTGCTCAAATGGATGCATTGATTTGTCAGGTTGAGGGATGCCAGCACACATCTCCCATAAGGTTACCCTCCCTTCTCCGAACTGCAAAAAAAAAAAGAAAAATTCCTTTTCATGTGAAATCATCTTTCAGTCCAACATCAGCAGCAAACACAAAGAGTCTTTGGGGATCCCTGCACAAGGAGATAACGATGTATCGAGCTGCAGGCATGACAGTCATGACATCCGTAATCACAGTCATATGGATTTTGAGATTTAAGATGATGATACCGATGATGTAGAAGACACCGTTTTGAAGAACTTGACGATATTTTTTCTTTTTTATTTGAGGATCTAACTCAAAATGCTGCAACCAGCTGATACCTTTCAAAATGTCTTGGAGGAATTCAAAGGAGTGCATGACAGCAACTCAGAACATATCTTTTTAATACAGAGAGATGAAATAACAAGATCATTTTTTTGTCCTTATGCAACACAGGGTTTCCCAAAAAATATCAAGCATTGTACTGCTTCATGCTACACACACATACCACAAACAGAGAATAGAAACAGATGAAAAAGAGCAATAAATACTGTTATTTCTATACATTTACACAAAGACATGCACACATGTATACACCCAGGAAATAATTCTGTTGTGTCTCTTATAAACCTGCGTCTGGGAGAATGTAAACAGCAGCAACAAGACAGTGAAGATAATGACAAAGCTGAATATATCAGTAATTGATAATGATACCATCATAGCGGATCTAAACAAGAGAAATCCTCCGAGGTCGTATAATTAGGGTGTATTTAGGTCTGATGAAACCCGGAAGACATCTTTTAAAGAGGAATTTTAAGTATGCGGTGCTTAGCAAGTGTCTGTGGGTAAAAAAAAACAAAACAAAAACCAAAGGAAAGGTCTGTTTCTTGCGGTATGTTCGAGTAACATTTCATGAGTCAGTCCCAGCAAAGCACACTAAAGCAGAGGCACAAGGATCAGATGATCCACGTTTGCTGAAGGATGTAAGGGATGGCAGGAATTTTTGAAGACAAGAATTCTTTTCAGCCAGCCGTGTATGTCCTCAGTGTCCATTATCTTGTACCAGGATTGCTTTGAAGTGTTAAATCCCTTCAGCTCAGGGAGAAAAAAAAAAACACAAGCAACTTGCTGTTTATGTGTTCTGTCAAAAAATCTCAACATAATAGCTCCTCTATAGACCCTATACAGCTTATTATGCTGCATGAGGAGGAAGATTTAAGGGATTTTGTGCAAGAGACAGTGCTAGGTTCTCTGTTACAAGATTGGAGGGATCATGAGGAGGCAGAAGATGTGATGACTAGCGGTCAAATGTCACTGCTGTGTTATAAAAAAAGATGTTTTTTTGAAATGCTCAACCGAATTACAGTGACCAGAACTCTGTAAATGTGCTCTCCATGAAGCCTCGGTCAGCTGATGTTCCCGGTATAAATGTCACCATAAATGTGTTGAATGGCATGAAACGCTATCATGCATGTGGCTGATAAATCCCAACTTTTTCAAAGGCAACAGATGTGTATCTGTGCACCGAGTGGCTCGTCACTGTTGGAAAGTATTTCACTCTCAGCCGGTCAAACAGGAACATGGAGTATGTGCTTTGAGATCCGCATCAACAGAAAGCCTTGTGAAATGCAGGCAGGCGGTCAAAGGGGGGCGATGCAGCTCAGAAATGGCATTTGAACCAATTACTAGTACATGTAATAGGTGATTGCATTAAAAACTCAGCGGAGGATGAGCATCAGTCGTCGTATCTGCAGCCACAAGAGAGCGTTTTTATCAACACAGCCCCAAAAACACATGTTCATCAATTAGTGTGGTGTTCCAACTCAGCTGAGATTCAATTTTGATCCGGCACAGACTGAATTTAATTTTTAAAGTGTTTCCAACAGGACTTTTTCAGCAGTGGTGCGGAACTTTGTTAGATTTATTTTATGCTGCTGGAAGACATTTAGCACATCTGCTGACTTTAGTGAATTATTTGTGCACAGATGTAGATGTCAAATTGTCAGACAGTCTTTGTCCTGTTGCAGATCTTGTCTCTTTATGTCCTCTCCCCTGTGCTTCTCTCACCTCTTACTGTCCTGACTCACCTGTGCTACCTGTCATCCTGTGTAATAAAGGAAAACATAAAGTGCAGTACTTGATAAACAAACCTACATAAATCAGACCATGTAACTACAACTGGGACTTTTTGACAAGGAAGAGACAAAAAGGTGCCAGAGAAGTAGCCTCAAGCGGGTTTTTGATTTGAGTCAGATCAGAATTTAGACTTTGACTTGAGCACAACTGATTTGTCTCGTCACTTGGATTTAAGTCTTCTGACATGAAAATATTTGGTATGTTCACTCAAGCCAAAAGATTAAAAACTATGTTGTTACAGGGAATTATGAAAGTTGGAACTGGGATCATTAACTTTTCAATGATGAATTTATTTTTCTGGCACAAGTGAGCCTCCATACTTTTTGGCATTCACCTGGAAGTATCATATCAAGTAAGTTTTCCATATTTGCGTATTCTATGTTATATCATATTTCCTAACAGTACATTTATTTCTCTAAGTATTTCAGCCTTCATTGATTTGATAATTTAATTGCTGAAATATGGTTTTTAATCTGGAAAGTTATCACTTAATGTATCTTAACTCTTTGAAATGTCACAACAATCCTCAGTTCCGGTATTTTTTTAGATCTAGAAATATCAGGACTTTATATCTTTTAAAAAAATTTTTTCAATTAAATATGCTATGATTTGTTTTAACATTAAAACGCTTTTTAAATCAAAGAGTTGTGTGGTCGAAGATTACAGCTTTTTTTTCATATTTTTTATTTTAGCATATATATATATATGTTACATTTTTTTAAGAACAAGCTCCAAATCTAGAATTTTTATATATATTTTCTCTAAATGTTTCTCTGAAAATTCTATTTATTTAATCATATGACATTATATGTTGAAATGTAATGACTTTAATCTTGAAATATTATGGCTTTACTCATGACACATTACAATTTAAAAAAAAAACAACAACAACCTCTTATTTTTCCAATTTATTTTCAAAGTATTTCTCGAAACCTCCCCCTCACACTGAAAATACCTCCTGTCATCATTGTATATCTGAAAAATAAAATCTGCTTCTTAGACTAATTATGGCTTAATAAGATTGCATATCATCAGCTGATTCCGCGCCACGCAGAAATTAGCCTCCATACATCGCTGCAGAACAGATCCAGATGTGGATTTTATTTTTTTCTTCCTCTCGGATGCGATTCAAGTTTCCAGGGATCCAGCCCTGGATCTTCGCCCCCCGGGGGCTGATGTTCTCGATAGCGAGGGCTGTGTTTCTGCCCGATTACCTAATTAATTCATAGATCCACCTTAAATGCAGGGTAATCCCAGCCTGGTCCCTCCCTTTCCACGGTCTCCGACAACCAGCACACCTCCCTCTCCCTCTC
>JAQNCA010000014.1:3619112-3631850 GCA_029783725.1 Acanthurus tractus
TTTGTTTGGGGCTTCGCGAGCTTACACACACACACACACACACACACACACACACACACACACACACACACATACACACTCTCTTGCACACACACACAGACAGACAGCTTATTGTATCTCACACACTTATATGAACAGAGTGGTTGGCAACATGGTGGCTGCAGCTTAATTTCATCTGGAGTCAATAACAAACAGATAAGATGGACAAAGAACAGACACACGTTGTCTGAAACAAAGGCACACATACACACTGTGTCTTCATCTATATATAGAGACAGCTGAAATCCTGACATCACTTCCCTTTGAACTTCTTTAACTCAATGCAGTCTCTTATTGAGGCTTTCATTGTGCGTGCCCATCATGTGGCGCAGGCCTGATGTTGTTTCCCTCCACTGACAAACCGCAAATTACAATCAGTTTTTTACCTTCCTTCTCAGTTCATGACAAGCTGGTTTCAACTGAGTGTTTTACTAAATCAAGCTTCAGCATGAAAATTTAAGGACGTCTTAACTAGTTAAAACCTCGGTGATGCTTTTAAAGGTTCCAGGAAACATCTATAGCACCAACTAATCAAAAGCATGTATATAATATTTATAGAGAGACAGTAGCAACATCGTGAGCTGGACAAACATCAGTTTTGAGAGTCTTACAATCCACTTAACTTACTTATTTTTAAAATCAAGGTATAATTTCTTCTTACAGGCGGATATGATTATGCATTTTGATCACGTGTGTCGACCATGATCATATTGATGATGAAACTGTTGACTGCAGCTGTTTTAGAAGTGTCTTCTCTGATTGGCTCAGTGATAGAGGTCAGGTGTTTAGACTTAGGTCGATTCTGACAGGAACTGAGTTTGAGGATGAAAAGTGGTCAGAAAAACAAAACAAAACATGAAAACAGGAAGTAGTGTGTTGAGAACGAGGCGGGGATTAACTGTTAAAGCTCGCCTGTATCGAACACTCGTCTCTGTACATGTTGTCTCTTGTCTTTGCAAATAATTTTCCTTCTCGGTCCTTCTCTCTTTAACACACCTGATTTATCTCTTCTCCAAACAGATAACTAATGCCATATGTCCAGCAAAGAGTCACAGTGTGTGTGTGTGTGTTATCAGAGTGAGTGTGTACATATTAATCAAACACATGCTCATCAAAACATAAGAGCCACATACACAGTTACATGACAGGCAAGAGAGGGTGTGTGTTTGAGTATTATCTGTGTGTGAGAGAGTGTGTGTGCATTGTGTGTGTGTCATTCAGGTCTACGGATAGGAATGCTCACCTTTGGACTGCAGTGGGTGCGGTTGTGTAGTTAACAAGCGATAAAAGGTTATATTTTTGAAACCAAACTCAAAAATCTGTAGGTTGTGAAGCTCCATCTTTCACGATTCTCACAGCTCCTCTCTTCTTCGAACAGGTCAGGGATGTTTTAAGTTTTCATGCTAGGATGATAAGATAAGATAAGAAAAGGACAAATCAAGACAGAACCTAATGTGGCCACAACATCACAGCGGGTAGTATAACAACAAAGATTGTAAAACCTTCTTGAATTACAGCAATTTGCAATACATTAAATATAATGAAATGACGTCACTCTGCAATCACCTTGTAGTAAATAAGACTTTTTAACAGTAGTACAATCTGTTCAGAGTTATCAATTTCCAAACCCCCTTTTTTTATTTAAACCCACTTCCGGCAGCTTTTGGTATTACATAAAGAAACAAAGGACCCCTTTATCTGTGGAATTTTGGCTTGTAAATGGGGTAAATGGTGGGTGAGGGGCAGTTGGGACCAGATAGTACAGTATGTTCCTGTGTAATCACCGTGTCTTGTAAACTGGTCACTCTTCAAATTCCAAATGTGTGTATTTTGTACATCTTAAGTATTATGATTTCTTTTCTGCATTAATTGCCATTAACGATTCAGAGAAGCGGCACCCTGTAGGACACTTTATCGTAACACAATTCACGAATTGAATTTTAATATGCAGGATTTTTTAGTTTGCTCAGAGTCAGAGGTTATGATTCATTCCAACAGTTGTTGGTGCAACTTTGTAAGTTTTTTCCTGATGGTATTAATAGTTAAAAGACTCATTTGTTGGGACATCGCAGCACAGACCACCACACAGTTACTGTGGGCTCTTAAAAGCCACTAGCACCACTCGCACTTCTGCACACAATCTCCGCATTATTACTGACAAGTACCAAAGACAGTGTTGAAGCTGACCCGTGAGGAATGATTTAATGTCATGTCCTGTTAGTCATGTAAAATGCATGCCCTCTCCATGTTAATGCTTTGCACCAATAAACTAGCTGTGCTTCAGTAGGCCCAAAGTAAGTGTTAATAAACGCAAGTCATGGTGAGACTAGCTATGTGTAGTTATATCAGGAGCCTTGTTAGCTGGTCTCCCAGTGACTGCTGTGTCTCAGTTTGACGGGTAAAAAGGTGCCACATTGTGGCTAATCATTACAAACCTGCTAATGAGGGCAGGAGCCCTGTGATGTCTTTATGGTGCCCTTTGAAAACCACCATATCACAGCAATGACACAAATATAAATAGTTTGCAGTATGGTTTTCATCAGAATGTTCCACCACAGTCACTATCTGATGCATTTTCTCCAACTGCTGACAAATAAACATACATACAGCGTTGGACATTTTGACAAATATTGACACTGTTTTTTTTACCAGAGGAAAGGCATGTGAACTGATGTAGACCACGATAAGTTTTCTTAAAACGTACTCAAATGGTCACTGATTTAATGGAACCAGCATTATGACATTTTATATTCACTTTGAGTTTATAAACCCTCACAACTTTTAAGACGTGTTGGCAGACTCCTGTACACACATGCACAAACACACGAACACACACCAAAAAAATCTGTTTAGTGATCTATATGGTAATAGTGCATGAATATGTGCACTGTGGCCTGGCTAATTAACAAAAACAAAATCAATGAAATCGCTACTGTGAAAATATTTTTGCGTTTTAACCTCTTTTTTTATATATCCTGTCATTTTTCAGTGATCATAAACCAGCTGCGTTTGATTCATTTTCAGTTTTTGCCTCCCGTCAACTTCACAACAGATTATGTTAAACATGATGCTTTTGATTGGCTGAACAGTGTGAGCAGCTCAGGAACATAGAAGTAAACAGATTTTGTAAAGTTTTACCTCACTTGAGAGGAAATCCTGACTTAAATTAATAACCTTCTAAGGTCATAAACATTAACCCCTAACTGGTCACTCTAATTAACTTTTAATATATTCAGTATTGGTCTTAGTCAATAAATTGTGGTATTTAAGACAGAAAATGATGCGAATAAGGGTAGTGGGAAACTGTGACGGTGCTTCAACTAAAATTAGCTAGCTTAAAGCGCTAATAAAACTTCTGAATGAGTTTTCCCAAGAGGGATGTTAATCATCAACAGATAAACTTGCTAACAACATCTTGGAACACAAACATTATAAGGGGCCATACCACACAATTGTGTTTGTACCACTTTACACCGAGCTTCAACACTTAATGGTGCTTTGTACAGTGTTTATAACACACTTGGATTATCAGGAAAGAGCCACATTAATGTGACCTCAGTGATGCAGAACGTAAACATCACGTGGCTCTTCCTGTAAGTATCTTTTCATGTGTTGATGAATCAATGAGGAACATTTATATTAAAGTCACGTCTGAATGGAAAAGGGGCATTTCTGTGACTTCCCAAAGAAGCCAGTCATTTCACATTTTTCATGTCAAAGGGGAGGCTCAACCCGGCTTTAGGAACCACTGACCTTTGAGCCTGCCTGTTTCACCCAGACCACAAGCCACCACTCAGCAAAACCCTGACACCAACACTAACAGCAGTACTTCTCTAAAAGGCTGCAATGCTGTGTGTGTGTGTGTGTGTGCCTGATGGAGTGTGTGTGTGTGTGTGTGTGTGTGTCCGTGACAAAACACCAAACACTGAAAAAAGGAGGACAGCCTTTGATGTGCACTTACATAATCTGTGTTGATGGGTTGGAATGCCACACTTCGGCCACACACTCACACACTGACCCAGTGGATTTCTCCCTTTCAGTGGCTTTTCGTCCTCAGCTCGGTGTTGATTGGCTCTCAGAGCAGCAGTTTATTCAGTCCTGAACTCTGGTCCTCCATCAGCGGGACAAAGGAATCCAGCATCCTCCATGCTGTGCTCATTTATTTTTCCCAATACCTTTTGAATTTGTTTCATGACATCTTTTTTTCTGATTTGTAATCACAATAATTACATTTTTGAGCCAAGTAATAGGAATTCCGAACTGTCAGGCAGAATTGTAATATAACTGCTGTTTTTATTTATTTATTTTACCCATTTAGTCTTGGTGTTAATGATTTTTTTTTTTAAACTTGCATTAAACAGATTCAGATTAATGCACTGATTTCATCCACAAATGAGGAAAAAATGTAAAACTCTCCTGAAATAAAAGATAATGCTGTTATTTTAACATCAGAGTGATGCTCCACAGACAGTTCAGGGAGTGCAGATATTTACTAGCCAATTATGTTTCTCGGAGGAGCAGCATAAACCGATAATCAGTTTATATCATAATGACCTCAGTGATCCAGTGGAGTCCTTTAATAATCTGAGATGAGAAACTCTCTTCTAATTGACCCAATTAGTCTCTGTGCTATTAATTAGTAAAAATCCAACAGTGTTGAAATGCTTTTTTTTTTTGCCACTAATGATGTTCAACTGCTTTGTGTTCAGACTGTTTCCCGTCTGGATCTGGTTCATACAAATCTGTTTTCCTGTTTCTGTTTTCCTCTGCAGCGACAAGAACATGTTTACTCCCCTGTTTCCATGGTAACCCGAGAGGAGCATGCACATCCGGGTCAGGAGTTAACCACGACACTCATCTCCTCTGCCTGCATCCTGTAAGAACTATACTATCCACAAAACTGACTGAACTGACTGAACTGGTGTGACATTTAGATCAAGTCAACAAAAAAAACACTCAGAGGAACAAAAACTACAACCAAAACACTGCTGTGAGGTAGACCGACATGGCTAACAACACGGCGGACCACCCTCCGGGGAATTCGGTTGCAGAGGGCAACCATGATGGGGACTTTGGGGTGACTTTGCTGGATCTGAAAACCCTAATGGAGCTGCGGAGTGCCGAGGCCGTCAACAAGATACGGGACACGTATGGAGATGTGCAAGGCATCTGCCGCCGCCTGAAAACATCTCCCATAGAAGGTAAGACACATCAAACACCAAACCAAAGTGTATCCACATGTCATGAAAGAGGGTCAGTCAAGGTTTTTACCTTAAAAATGAGCTAACATCAACTTAAAAGAATTGTTATTTACCTTCTTCTTTTTAATGGGGGTCCTCATTCTTGGATAAGTAGCAAACGTTCAGTGACCTGGTGCCTGGTATGAACCCACACGTCAAGGGCTGGTAAATTCAAATGACCGCTTATTTAATCAATATTAAAAATGATGCTTTGAATCATCAGTCAGGGAGCTATTAAAATACCACTCAGTCACACAGCCAGCAAAGTTGATTTAGCAATCAGACCGAGCAGAAAAGTGCCCTTCTCAGACCCACACGGGCTCCAGAAAACCTCAGCCCATTGTGTGTCGGATGGTTCATTACATGTAAATTTGTTTGATCATTTGCACAACAAATGCATCCTGCCTTGCCTTGCTAAATAAAAAAATCCAATTTAACTCATTAACTTTTGCCCTGGGACCCCCTAATCGAGATCATTTTGCTGCATAATTGTAGACAGAGAACCGTAATGGCTCGGCTGGCTCTAACCCTACACAAGCCAAGGCTCAAAATGCTCTTACTGCTGAGTGATGAAGGAGCAGCTTGACGAGCGCTTGATTGAAGGAATCACCTGGCTATTAATGAAAAACAAATTACATTTAGCGTACACTTTTGGAAAATTATGATATTGATACAGGTCAACACAGAAACACACACACACACATATGTAGGTGTGTGAGCTGTTAAATGTGATTATTCATACAAACAAACAGACACGCATGCAGAAACACGCACACACACACTTATTCGGTGGTGATAGATGATCAGTTTTGATTTGTCAGAGCTTCATGCGAGGGCAGAAAATGGCCGACATGCTGCTGTTTGTTGTTTTCTCTCTCCCTTTCTCATCTTTTGATCCTTCTGTGTGTGTGTGTGTGTGTGTGTTTGTGTGTGTGTGTGTGTGTGTTTGCAGCCATCGGTCCATTTCAGGATTGAAATTAGTTCCAGCCCATTCCCCTAATGGCTCCATAGATCATTGGTCTGTTCCATTTAGTAATCAGAGGACAGCTGTAGTTGCGTCCTCCACGCAAGAAATTACTCACTTTAATGAAGAAACTGTAATTATATTTTCACTGCAGAAAGGGAGGCAGGGAGAGGGACAAAACAGAGGGAAACCTAAATGTTCGATTGATTGCAAGCACACAATGATCGCATGTTAGACTGAGCTAGTGTGAGTGTCAGTGCTGATAAAAACCAGGTACTGTTTGCTGTCTATCTTTTCCATCAGTATTTCCATGACCTTTGCTAGCATGTTTTGTGTTTACAACATTTTATAGTATTTCAGTGACTCCATATTTCACTTCCATCAGAGGTCAAGCTCAGAATCACTGAATAATGCAACTGGATACTGTTACTGCTTCGTTTTGTGTACCTTTACTGCTTTGTAAACACCGATGTCCTTCAAACTCCACATCTACACCTCTTCCTCGCACACGTTTTTGTTGGAAATATGTTGTCTCAAAGTCCAAACTGGGATAATCCTAATGAGGCTACTATGGCAATGTCTGTTTATCTTCATAGGACAATATGTAACTTATAACAGGCTGTAACAGCTAAGCATGAGTGGTAAACATGTAGGAATAGCTTGACAGTTGTAACGTTGGGCGCCTTCAGTGCTTAAATGTGTCATAGATAATCACACTTAGTCTGATCTAATTAAGTACTCTAAAGTACAAATGTCAGCGTTATGAACGAAGCTTTGAAGCATTAAACTGTTTGGCACAACCCTGGAACTTTCACCATTTTACGAGCATAATGAGCTCTGATTGGTGGTGTAAAACAAATCAGGTTTAGATAAAGAGGCGACCGCAAGTAATTGTGGGCAGAGTGACAAGAAGATGTTTGTGCTCTGCTTGTTTAGCAGGTGTTTAATAAATTAATCATGCTGTGTCCTTTGTGTTTCACTTATGGATCACCAGCAATGTGACTTCATGAAACATAGCCAAAAATCTGTGTGTTGCCCTGTGGGCTCTGCTCTAAGCTGTTTTCCACTGTCTGTATGTAAAGAGCTCAGCAGCTCGGCCTTGTTGCCAGTAGATCCGACGTAGATACCACAGGGAGCAGCGGCGTGGGGGCAAAAGTCGCCTTTGTTACCCTCGGTTTCACTCGTTATTTTAACTTGTGTCCAGTGTTCACCTTCACTCTCTTACCCAGTAGCTCAAACAGTGTTTGTCAGTGAGAAATGGTTAATGCATGAGCCTGTGGACTGACTTACTGTCATCGTGGTTATTTTTTTGCTTTTTAACAAGCTGTTGGATTAACGTATATCACGCAAAAACATCCAAGTCCTATCTTCATATTGACAAAATGTTGAACAATCCCCTAATAATTATCATTTAATCGCCCGCCCCTAATTTCTAGCAAATAAGTTATTAACAACAAACACTAGCATGTGAAGAGGTAATTGCAGAAAGTAAATACCTTCAAAACATTTGAAGCTTCAATGGTCGAATACAAGGGACCGAAATAGTGACAATCTTAAGGATTATGACTTGACTAAAGAGGTTTAATTTGCACTCTAAAGATTCAGTACAAGTCAGAACTGTCTTTATGAGAGAAGAAAATCTGCCTAAACCTTGAGCTTCACACAGCAGGAATCTGTCATCCGTCTCACCAAGAGTTCTGAAAATATCTGGTTCATGTAAACAGACTCTGTGTCAGTCTTCAACTGTTATATATATTTGATTGTTTCTGTATCAGCTCACTGTTTTGGCTGTAATAGTGACGATGCTTCTTCCTCAGCTGCTTGTTTCTGTGAGCTTGTAAAACCAGCTTGTGATCGGACACAAAGCCGGTGTTCATTTGGACAAGCATTTCAAACTAGTTTTAGTCTTTGTCGATTATCGAAGGACTACTGTCGATTTAAAGCCCCATTTTAGTCATTTTGTTTTGTTTAGTCAAGATTTAGTCGGTGAAACAGTGAGACTGTTAGTCAGTTTGAGGCTAATTTTAGGGATTTAGTCATAATTTTCTCAGACAGTTTCATAGTCATTTATGGATTTTGCTGAGGGACATTTCTCATGGCTGTGAAAATATCACTGAGAATTAAGCATACCTAAGTGTGCAGTCAGAGAGCTTGTCTGTTGGGTGCAAGAGGCATCAGTGGTTTATTTTTGTAAGCTAACTGTTATATTGAGTCTCAAACTGAATATTTTTATACACAGGGAGAAGTTTTTTGTTGAGATATTGCCTTATTCATTGTTATTTTTCTATTGAGCTCTACGTTAATGTGCTGTGGTGGACATACATTTCTTGTGTGTTTTATTTATTTATTCATGTTTGTCTGCAAGTACCTTTTTTTAAATACCTTGTTGTTAGTGACTGCTAAGAGGCCATAAACTTAAAAGACATGGCTCCTGTTCGGACTTGTCTAATGCATATATGATTATCATCTTTGTCGGACATACACTGTGACTGGCAACCCAGCGTTTAGTCAAGCCGTATACAAAAGCTTAGTACAGGAAGTACGTTCACTCACTTCTTACTTGCAGGCATCACTTAAAGTGAAGCCCATTAGCTGTAATTATGAGTGAAACAGAGACAACAGCTAATGAGAATTGAATTAATGAACTCCTCAAATGAGGCCTTTGATTGCACACCTGTTTACCGCTGGCTGAGCTCTAAGGATACCAAACAGCTAACATTCAAAAGCTGCTGGACGACCAACATATTTAACATCTACTGGGCTTTTTTCAGTGTGGGGTTTTCATCGTGATGTAGCATCGCCCTTAGTACATGCACATTTGTGTGTATTAGATCTTTTCTCACTGTGCTCCTAAATTTATTTGTATGCTCCTGTTTGTCATGTGCGGAAGACATGTTGGTCTTGAAAAAAGATAAGAGAGCCCTGATCCTGTTTCCCTAATTGGTTATATTCTTTCTCTGAAAATGTCTTCAACACAACAATTGTTGATGGCCTGTACATGTTTGGTTGCAGGAAACAATCTCGTTGACATTATTTATGTTACAGCTGTTTTAGTAATCAAAATTATGAGACTGTGAAGGGCCCACTTACTGCGCTGTGTGATGAATTATGGGAAAGGTCAAAGCTTTCCAGTGCCTTAATGTGATGTTTGTTACCTGACCTAACAGACTTTTTATATATTACTGAGGTCTTTGGCTATATTCGGTGCAATATTTTACTCATTAAAAACTTAAATTAATAAATAATCATCATAAAAATTAAAATGTATTCCAAAGTATAAATTAGAAACTGCGCTGTCAAAAGCAGATAAGCATTTTCTGAGAAAGATCTCACGCATTCGCTTTGTATAAAGCTAAAATTATTTCTGGATTATGTTTTGTGTTCGCTGAATGAGTTAGAGTCTGCTTATGAGTCCTAAGAAATCATAAATTGTCTTTTAGAGTGAATGGTTGTTAAGCTAGTCTCCATTAAATGAAACAAATTAAACGAAACAATTCATCAGAGCAAAGCAAGCTAATAGATAACGTGCCCTGAATACACAAAGAACTTTGAGCTGTATTAGCCTTTAATGTCGTCCTAAAAGGAAATTAACATTCTGTTTACTGCTATCTAATCATTAAACATGCACAAAAGATCTCACCTTGGCACACAGCACAGAATGGTGCTTCTTTGGCTGTCTCTGGTTGGTTGGGTTTTTCCCACGCACGATAAATCCATACACTGAGCAGAAGCATGGAGGAAGTGAGAACTTGTGTTTGCATTGTCGGAGACTGGTTAAAAATTAAAGCAGCCAGCTCTCTCAGATGACTACTATAGCTAAGATACTGAAATTTGTTAGTACATTGAGCAATAGTCGGTTTAATCCCAAGTTTTATCACAATACTAAATGATATTCTCTAATGACGCCGTACTTGCCAGACTGTAACAGATGTCATTTGTTTCTCATCTGAAGTTTCTCGGGTTTTTGAAGAAGACTCGGAATGTCTGTCATATTTTATAACATCATCATTTTCATTTTTCACCATGGTTTTCATTTATGTCGTTGTAACAATTCACAGTTTATGTGAACAAATGCTCATGACTTTTGTTTACAAAACTCACAGTTGCACTGCGCTGACATTCATCGTCCCCATTTCAATCTGACCTAACTCACACACACTCATTCATACATACTAAACCACACAAGGCTCAGCTGCAGCTTTGCATCCTGCTGGTTAATGTTTATTGATGAATCAGTCTGCTGCCTCTTTGGAGGTCATTGATCGTCCTCTCTTCATTTTGCAAAGTGTATTTCGTGTTGCGAGGACATGCGTCCCTGTGTAAACTTTATTTTCAGATCGCCTGGGTTACAGATAGCTTCACAAAAAGACACATGCAGACCCAAAAATAAATCAGTATTTTAGAAAACGCATTCACTCTTGTACCTGGTTGGCATGGTGCATCAGTCTTGTGTCGCTCTAATGATTTGGCATTTTAGTGGCATTTAGATAAACATTCTTAAGTGTCTTGTACCATGTGATTGGCTCTTCTTATCAGCCCACATAGAGACCACTGTTCTAATCATTTAATACCAGTATTGGCAAATACCAAACTGTGGCTGGTCAATCGGAGCACCTTAAGAGAGCATCAAACTGCATAATCCCCCTTTTAGCACGACCACACAGCAGTGGTTATGTTATACTGAGGAATGGCTGCACACTCATGCTGTGTTTGTCCTGCATTATCTAAAGGACAGGATCTAGCCATTTGTAGCTGAGCTGATTTTTATAGGTTTAACTATGGCAATGGCAAATGACCAGACTGTCAGATCTCACAGCGGCAGGTAGTTCTGTGACCTCAGATCTCAGTTCATTGCTCCGTGATTCACATCACGTTGTGAAGGCTCAGATTTCAGATGGGAGTAAGCTAACTTTGGCGTCCCAGCTGCCTGTGTGGCTGGAAGGGAACTGAACTGATATTCTGAGTATTTTGAAAGGCTGCCCACACTGATATTACACTAATTAAATTACAGAACCAGAAAGTTGTGTGATACTTTTTTGCTAATTAAAGACAAATATGGACTTTGTGATTCTGTAAACATCTTGTTGCTGCAATTGTCATTTGTGGCTACAGCCCCACCAAAACTGGATTTGTAAGAATTATAACTGTAAATTTATAAGCATAGAAACCAAAATATTAACAAAATGATAAATATTTGTCAGATAGGTTATATAAACGCGCGCACACGCACACTTACAGTAGTAGTATAGTATATGTTGTTTCAGTGGTTTCTTGCCCTGCTGCCGTGTCAGAACTTTTACAGCAGTGTGGTGTGAGAAGTCAGCAACCAATCTGAGATTAAGCATGATTTGCGTGACCCGGGTCTCATTCACTGTAGCTAACATACACTCACACACCCACGCACACACACACAAACACACACGCACACACACACATAGAGCCTCAGGTCAGCCATGTCCGTGTCGGTTAAAGCACGATGCTCCTCTGAGCGATCAGTAAGAAGGAGAATAACACATAAAGGCTGAGACACACTGGCAGCATGAGCAGTGCTTGTGTATTTGTGTGTCTCGCTAGATTGCTGCGGCTCTCATCCCTGTGGTGTCCACACAGGCAGTGTTGCTGCTGCAGTGCCTCCTCTGTCAGCCCTGTCTCGCTACGTCGAGTTTCCCCTTAATAGTGGCCATCATAAATATGACAATATGATTGTTATTCTCGTCCAAGGAGAGAAAAAAGGGAGAGAGAATGCACAGGAAAAGTATTGCAGTTCACCTAAACTTCACCTGTGTGACATATTATTGATATTGGCATTGAAACAGATGTTTTCTCAGCAGAGGGAGCGAAGGGTTGTATTGGGGTGGTATGACCCTCCGCACAACCATGTATGCATATGTGGTATGAGTTAATTTAACACTTGATGCAGTAAAAAACTTCAGAATTTTTTTCAGATACTAAATACTTTGAGGCCTGTTGTAAAAGAACAGAACAATGCCTTCAAAGTTATTATAATTTTTTTTTTAAAAACTGAAGCCTTGTCAACTCTGGTCACAAAAAGTTTTCCAGTGGAGACATCGTCCTCACTCACATCATCATATTGATCACATATGCGACTGCATTTTCTGTGAATGTGCTTTGTGTTGTGTATGAAAATATTTTAATAGTTCATACTCTTGGTTTTTATACTTGAAATTGGTCAGATAGAGCTGAAGTTCAAGTGTGAGATTAGTATTCGTTTCTGTATGTGTCGGTCACGGTTAGCAAAAGAGGAAAGCACTGCAGGATGATGGCTGAAAAGATGGAGGCAAAGACAGGACTGATGGAGGACCTGCAAGGATGATGAAGAACACAGGAAGCAGTTCTGATAACATAGAGTAGATAAGAAAAAAACAGTCCTGTCTTTGTTTCAGATAAAAATACTAAATAAGGAGCCTGGGCATCAATAGCTGCTGCTATATAAACATCTGTTACAGGGTGAATGAACTGAGGTAAAACTGTGGT
>JAQNCA010000014.1:3733856-3746162 GCA_029783725.1 Acanthurus tractus
TGGATGAAGATAAACCCTGCTTCTGGCCAGAACACACCATATTTTGATGAGCTGTAAAGTTCATTTAAATTCTGAGACACGGATACTGATGTTTCCTCATGATTGTTGTGGTTTTGGGAGCCTTCTGTCCCCCATTGTGAGGGGATTTATTTTCCTAAAAAGTTATCTGACATGGTTATTCAAAAATTATTAGGATAGGCTTATTGAGAGTGTTTTGTAATGAAAATAAATCATCCTTCTTTTCTTTTGTATTTCTATTTTTAGTAAGAACAAGGTCCAAACTCATCTAATTTTTTTCTGATATATGACTGCAATTAAAATTGCCTGAACATCCAGGACATGAGATTTTCATCTGGAGGCTTTAGTTAGGTCAGTGAATAAGATCTCATATAGTCAACCTTTCTGGAAAAAGAGAATGAATATCTCATGTTTGTGTGCAGCAGTTGTTTTTGTGTTGGTTTTGACTTGGTCAATGGGGTCTGTTCAGTTGCATCTGAAAAAGATGGATATGTTTGGAATATATAGCTGTGGTTAAATGTTAAATAAGGTTTTCAGCGAAAAAGCTGTGTTACCAGCTTTCAGTATGCCAGATTCTGTCTCAGATTTTTGTGAGATGAGCTTGAAGATTCAAGTTTGCTGGTCTGTGGAGATTTCCTCATCCTTGTTCTGAATTAGATTCTTTATATAAAATTTATTCAGTCTTTTGATGGTTTCCAATCTCATTTATATCCATTAATTTTATTGTTGAATGTGGTTGATGGCAACATGTGGACAGCTATGTATTGCAGTTTTATAATTATGAATCAGGGCCATGTTTTTTCTTCATAATCTTGACTTTGCTGTACTGATAATTTCTGGTTTTCAAACTGTTTCGAGGTTTTCTGTCTTCTGTCTGCCGGATATTGTTTCTTGGTTTTATTTGAATGCATACTACAGCTTCAGTTAAGTATTTTCACCCTTCTGACATTTTTGGCTGTTGCTGTTTCTTCTTCTGCTGTGTTATATCTTTTTGCTGCTGTTGATGTTTTGCACTCTTAAGGTTTTAGCAGGCTGGGGCCAACAAGACTTGATGTTCAGATTGGAAATTCATAGCAACTTAACTTTGAGGAAGCATTAAGTGATGGGCCAGATATATGTTGGATATAGTTTGTTATTGCTGAGTTTGAGAATTGAATCATTGGTGATGATGTTGATGATGCTGATGCTGATAATAATGTTGATGTCTGGCATCATGTTGAAAGCTGTTGAATGCTGTTGTAAGCTGTTGTGAGCTGTTATGTAGGTAGCAGCCTCACACTCAGACCAGGATTTTAACATTTTCAGCTGGCAAATGTTATGAGCTGCTGAGTGACTGGAATGTCAGAGTTCAGGTGTCCATTCAGGACCATAATGCACAGTCTGACCATCATGGGTCATAGTCGTGGAAGCATTGAGAAATGCTCCTCCTGCTGTTGCTGAATTGGACGTGTTTTTAATCCATGCCAGCTGCCATGTTGCTCTGCACTTCACCTCTGTTTGCTTTCTTCTCTGATCAGCTGCTGTCCTTGGTGCTGTGCTGGCAATCAGTTGCTGATGTTGCTCTAAATCTCATAATCTAAATGTTGCTTTTCTTGATATAATGCTGATATTGCTCTAAATGATGTTATGCTAATGTAATTGACATTGCTTTTGTAAAAATGTTGATGACATTGCTCTTATCGCTCTGGTTGATAAGTTATCGCTGTTGCTCTTGTTAATATAGTGCTAATGTTTTGTTGACAATGTATTGCAGGTTTGCTGATTGACATGTTGCTTGTTTGGGGTGTTCTACAACCATTTGCTGGAGTTTTGCCTGCTTGAGGATTCAGAAAGCACGATCAGTCCTGCTCATCTCCGTGTTGTGCTGGCTTCCTGGTTGCTGAATAGGTACTGTGTTGTTGCATGGTGTTTCCAGGATGTTGCTTGCTGGTTGCCAGGCAGTTGATGGCTGGTTTTACCTCAGCATATCCTATCTTCAGTTTCATTCTTGTTAATTGCTCTAAGGAAGGTTTGTTTTCAATATTTAGTGTATTCAGCATGAGGGGCTTTGGTTTTAAACAAGTGTGTCTTTCTGCAGTCAGTTTGGAAAGCTGTTGCAGTCTGATTTTGAGATTTACTTTACTGATGCTAGTTTTAATCTCTTGTGACTGTTAAGATTCTTTAGTTTTGTAGTTTTTTTCCCTGTGTTTTGTTAATGCTGAACATCATACATCGTATAAAGCTTAGACAATATGTGGCATTTTTTTAAACTTGAATTTGAACCAGACAAGCACAAACAACAACTCATGACAGTCACTTAAAGCTGATATCTTTAGCTGAATTGAGTTTTATGACATGTTCTTATCAGACATTTGGTCTAAAGTTGAAAGTTGAAAAAACTGTTGATCTAGCCTATGGAAACGTTGTCACAGATACAAGTACTTTGTTAAAGTGTATAGTAATTATTTCCAACAAAAGCTGCATAAGAAAGTTACTTGTATAATTACAAAGGATTAAGCTAAACCGTTTTACTAAAACATATAAGGGAATAAATCTATCTATAACCTACCATGAGGTGCATCAAAGGTCTCCATAAACAAAACAGAAACCGTGTAAGTTGTCAGTCAGATCAATCAGATTTCAGTTGGAGGAGTCGTAGAATGTGACTAAACTGTTATATTCGTGCCTCAGAAACGTGGTAAAAAAGGTATTGTTAGCTAGCTTGCAAAAATGTTTGCCCCAACTCAGCAACAAATTATATCACAGATGGCAAATGCTTTGGTCTGTTTTGCACTGTGAAGCTTTTTTTAACTGGCCTGAATATTTAAAGTCAGAGAAAGTTGAGAAAAGAATGTTAATAAATATGTCTTTTGCCATTACTGCTGTTTCGTTATTCCTTACTATGCATCAAAAATGTCAAAAATTAATGAATAGTGGAGTGTTGTTATTGCTTAAGATTATATGTTTTGGGGTCCATCATAAACACTGATGTGATTTGATCTGAAACAATTTTAGCATTCTTCCTGTGGTTGACACTGGTCAGTTTGAACTTCTTTTTGCAAGTTTCCTGCAAATGTTCCATCCCTATTCCCCAACCCCTACCAATTTCCACTGGTTTCCAAATGTCAGGGCCAAAAAATGATAATACAAAATTTAAGTTATCCTGAAGAATCTGAGTCATTATCGGCCTGTAAAGTTAGATTGAGTTTCCTGAAGAAAACATCTGGAAACCACTGGCTGCCTTCTCTCTGCTCTTCATCTGACAGTAGTGTTGCTTTCTCCCCAGGTTGTAGGGTTGTTTCGCAGTCAGTATGGCGGTAGTCATCAGACTGCAGGGTCTGCCCATAGTGGCCGGCACGATGGACATCAGACACTTCTTCTCTGGGCTCACCATCCCCGATGGGGGAGTGCACATCGTAGGGGGTGAGCATGGTGAAGCCTTCATCGTCTTTGCCACTGACGAAGACGCCCGGCTGGGGATGATGCGTACAGGCGGGTCCATTAAGGGCTCCAAAGTGTCACTGTTGCTTAGTAGCAAGACAGAAATGCAAAACATGATTGAACTCAGCCGCCGCAGGTTTGAGGCCGGGGCAGGTGCTGTGGAAACAGCTGCATCTACAGCCGGAAATGCCAACAGACAAGTGGCTGCCCCTATACCCACAGTTCAGCCAGGAGCAGGGGGGAGAAGCAGTAGCCATGGAAACCAGGGTTTCAGTAACACCCCAGCCTCAGTGACTGCAGCAAGCTCTTCTCAGGAGCCACCAAGCAACAAGGCAGTGGCCAGCGTGGTGCCCAGCTTTCCCAACAGCTACAGCTCTGCTCCGACAATCACCACAGCTCTGGCATCGCTCAATGCAGGCCCTCCACCTATACCTCCACTTCCAAGCATGCCCTCCATGCCCCCCATGCCCACGCTGCCCACTATTCCAGTTCCTCCACCAGTGTCCTCTCTCCCCCCTGTTCCTACTGTTTCTCCTCTGTCTCAAGGACCTCCAGTACCTCCTTTGTCCCATGTCCCCCACATGTCCTCCCTACCTCCTTTCAACCCGTCTCTGCCACCACCAGCAGGACTAGGCTCAGGCCTCCCTCTTGGAACCCCCAACCCCATGTTGTTCAACCCTCTCTCCCCTTTGGCCTCTCTTGGCCTCCAGGCCCAAATGAAAGCTGCTGCTGCTGCAGCCAGTGGAGCGGGAGTTGTCAATCCAGATGAGTTGTTTGTCCTCCTGCAGAACCTCCCATTCTCCTGCTCAGAGGTGGATGTCAGGGGGTTTTTCAGGGGGTTGGGGGTGGATGGAGTACGCCTGCTCAGAGATGGACAGGGTCGTCCAACTGGCAGGGCCATGGTCAAGTTCTTCTCACCCCAGGACAGCTTTGAGGCTGTGAAGCGGGGAGGTGGCATGATGGGCCAAAGGTTCATTGAGATCTCCCCAGGCTCAGAGCGTCAATGGGCTAGCCTCAATGAAAACGTGACAGGCCATGTTCTTCAAAATAACAGCAAATTAAATGATGATTCACAGGACCAGCAGCACCGTCGTGGTAATGACGGGGCAGGAGGCAGGGATCAGCGAGGAAGGTCTCGATCACCACACCGACAGGAGTTCTGTGTCTACCTGAAGGGTCTTCCTTATGAGGCAGACAAGAAACAAATAAAGGAGTTCTTTAACAATCTGGCTATCATAGAGGACAGTATCTACATTGCTTACGGGCCCAATGGGCGAGCCACAGGAGAGGGTTTCCTAGAGTTCAAAACAGAACAAGATTATAAGACTGCTTTAGGTGCTCACATGCAGTACATGGGCACCCGCTTCATCCAGGTTCACAAAATTAGCCGAAAGGGGATGCTTGAAAAGATTGACACGATTCGCAAACGTGAAGCAGCACAAGGTGATGGCAAAAACCATGATGGCTTGAAAGCCCCCAGGAACTGCGCTCACATTACAAATATCCCTTACAATGTCTCCAAGAAGGATGTCCGTGCCTTCCTGGAGGGTGTTGGGCTTTATGAGGACACTCTGAAGGTTCTGACTGACAGTCACGGTAACGGTTTAGGCCAGGCTATCTTCCAGCTGCGTACTGAGGAAGATGCCCGCAAAGCTGAGAGACTTCATCGCCAAAAACTCAATGGTCGTGATGCCTTTGTCCACCTGGTGACCTTTGAGCAAATGAAAGAAATTGAGAGGAATCCTCCTCCCCAGAACAAGAGGGGCCAGCGCAACCAAAATCAGAACCAGTTGAACCAAAATCAGAACCAGCACCAACAAGCTCAGCCTAGTCCCCAGCAACCTCAAATCAATCCGTTTGCTGGTATTAGTGGCGAGGAATTTAACTTCCTAAGGAACACCATGGGGAACCTAAATAGTGCCCCTTTTGTGACTCCATTCTCAGCACCAGGAAATGGGCTAGCAGGCCCTCCTCCTCTTCCTCCTCTGGCAGCAGGGCTGGGGGAAGTGAATCTGGGCGTGGCTCCCCCACTTGTTGCTGGTCTTCCTGGGGCCCCGATCCTGGAGCCACCAGGCTTTCGACCCGGAGCTGCAGGAGGTGCCCCATTCACCCAGGATGGCCTGAGAGGATTGGTGCCCTTTGACAATGCCAATAGAAAAGGAGGTGGAGCAGGACAGAATCGAGCAGGAGGGGGCAACAACAACCAAGGACGTCCAGGGGGTGGAGCTACTAGTGGACAGCAAGTGTTTACTCCGGGGGCTGATGGTCTCCGTGCCCAGCCAGCCCCTGGAGGATCTACCAATCCCAATGGTCAACGTGGTGCTGCTGGCCCAACAATTGTAAAGCTTCAAAACATGCCCTTTACTGTAACTGTGGATGAAATTATGGACTTTTTTTACGGCTACCAGGTGGTGCCAGGCTCGGTGTGCCTGCAGTTCAGTGAGAAAGGCCTGCCCACTGGCGAGGCCATGGTGGCTTTCCAGAACCATGAAGAGGCCACCGCTGCTGTCATGGACCTCAATGACCGACCTATTGGTGCACGCAAGGTCAAGATAAGCCTTGGTTAAAGCCCTGCACAAACCCTCCTGGAACAACCATCCAGGCAAAATAACGCCAACACAAACCTTTGAATTCTGGACTAAAACTTGACTGTTGAAAGCTCAGTTCAGACCTCGCCCTGTCCACTGACTGTCACTCATTACCGAGGTCCCTCCTCCTGTGTGTTGATAATATCAGGTAAGCCCCACCCACAGAAGTCAGTCCAGTTGAAAGACTCTGGTCCAGACTCTGCTCTTTTCCTCAGCTCCTCCACTGACTGTGGTAGCACTAACTGATGAGTATACTGACATTGGCAGGATTTTGGTTCATTCTTACCCTGTTTCCAGTGCAGCTTTTTGTCAAGCCATGTCCGGAGTTAACACGCTGAACATATTCACCTGTTCTGTTGCTATGGTAACATGATGATTTTTGACATTGTTACTGTGCGTGCTAACATGCGCTGTGCTGCTATGGTTTCAAATATACATGCTCTGTTGCTGTGATAAAATGATGATTAAAAGCCACAGGATGTTGCCTTGATCAAATGTTAATGCTCCGTTGCTATGATAAAATTTATTGCCATGGTGAAATCTTTACATGCTCTGTTGCTACGCTAAAATCTATACATGCCCTGTTTCTATGGTAAAATCTGTTGCTTGATAAAACATGCTGTAGATGAAAAGCTTTTCAGTCACGATGAAATATTGCTCTGCTGCTGTGGTACAGTCTTCACATTCTCTGTTGCTATGGTAAAATTATGATTAAAAAGCTATGTTGCCATGATCAAATGTTTATGCCCTGTTGCTATGGTGAAATGTTGACATGCCCTGTGTTATGGTAAAAAAAAATATACTGGCATCATGCTCTTTAGCCACTGTAAAAGGCTGACACAACAGTGCTTTGTTGATATGTCGAGGATGTGGGATGGACAGATGTTTGACTCGTGTTTTATTTTGTAAATAATAACCCTTGTTCGCTGGATCTGTTTTCTCTGTCACATTTTTTCTGATGTTGCTGTGTTTGATCAACCCCTCCCTCTCTGCAGCGCATGCTCAAAAGGTATTTGGACTGTAGAGCGCTGAGTCTGTAGCATTTTTTTTAGTTTGGTAGCTTTTTGTTGTATGTATGTTTGATAGTATTCTGGATGTTTTCACCTTTTTAGCTCTTTTTTTGTTTCTATTGTCAGTGTGAACAAACTTGTTTGATCATATAACCATACATGATGTGGAGTCTCCTTTGCTTTGGCTAATAAAAGGACATTACTGACACTCACCTGTGATCAGCCCTCTCTGTCTGTCTTCACTGCCTCATGATGGAAGCTTTCGGATTAATTGGTTCATTTGAGAAACTGAATCCCTTTATGCAACGGAAAGACTGTGTTTTGTTTGGAATTGAGATGACTTTCAATTCTACATTTTTAGAGCAATATAAGGTAGTTCAAATTAAACTTTGATCCTGTAAATGGCTCCAGGTTGTTCCTCAAGTTATCACAGCTTTTTTTATGTGAGACTTGGCCAAAGAATAGAAACAGATAAGCCAATATGAAACCACTGTTCATGTTAGTAACTAGGCTCTCTATGTTTTCTTCATTTTTGAATGAAACAGAGGTTGATATCTGTTCTGTGGAACCACTTATCTGTCTCATGGATATCAGTTGAGTGCCATCCTTGAACACTGGCATATCACTTACGGAGTTTTTGGTTGTCTTACCTGCCAGCATAAGCACCTCCACACTGATGCCAACAGCCAGGCTAGTTCACTGCCAGCTAGACAGGCATTGAAGCTAATGGCTGACAGGCCAACATGGAGTCAAAGCTTTTGCATTTTAGTAAGATTTATTGACATGACTCAATGTCTCTAGTCGTAAACAGAAAAAAACTGACGAGCTGGAGCTTGTTAATATCAAATATGCTTCAGGAGGTTCCTGGCACAGCTAAGATCGGCTGAGGTTGCTAATAAATGTTTTGTATCTTTTGTCTCTTGCCATTACTTTAAGTTCTATGGTGGTTAAGTGCAAAACTTATCGTAGACTTCAGTAATCAGTCTAATTTAATTTAATTGAGAAAGTAGGTGATCTTAATGAGGCTAATAACTGCTTTCTGTACTTTGAGTTCCATCCAATTGGGATTAACCTTGTAGTCTCATAGCCTCATTGAGCTTTGTACAAAGCAAAAATACCAGAAAAGAAAGATGGTGGACTTAATGATTAACACTTTTAATAAGACAATCTGAATTCCTACCAAGATAAAAGCATTTCCACAACATACAGGACAGTATTAAAAATAACAGTTAAGTTAAATTCATAAGAAAGTTTTGATTTCAACATTAATTGCCTTTATCTTCTTAGTCAATTGGCACTGCTGTTTGTAGCATTTGTGTTAGGCATCATGATGCATATTTGGAATAAAAACTCAGTTATTTTTCTTCAGCCCACACATGCAATCAATTAATGAAGTTTTGGGGTCTAATCCTAACTCGCTGATATCCTCATAAAACTAGATTTGTTTGAAGAGGGACCATCTGCTGCTTTCAGGAAGTGGTTAACCTTATGGCAGGTACACTGATAATGTTTAACTGGTTGTGCATGCAGTTTTTAATTGAAGAAATAGATTTTTTTTCAAGGAGGCCTCAATAAAGTGAAGCAAAACAATGTCTAGACAATGGGATGTTGATAAAGATGTTAATGTTTTTGTTGCTGACTTTGTTGTTGACCTTTGTGTTTTGAGAAATGGAAAAAGAAATCATCAGAATTAAAGAAAAATCTCAATGAGACTTGATTTCTGTGAAGGGTGTGATTGTAACCAGTTAGTCTGTATGTGTGGATGGGATGGATGAGTATGAGTCAGAGGTAAAACGACACCTTAATTGCTGACACTGAGAGGTCAATCCCCTGCTGAGATTCTCCCCTCTGACTGATCAATAGACTGACAGAGGCAGGACTTGCAGGTGAGTGAAAGACACAAAGATGCTCTAAAACACGAGAAAAAGCAGAAACAGTGACAGATTCAGTTGCAGGTGGTGCACCACCATCGTCATGACCAACCTCAGATATGCCTTGAATAAACAGATAAAGGGGAAGTTGACAGCTGGTTCATGGTATGCTATACAGACGGTTCAAAGTAGTTCGTAGATGGTCTATATAACCTAGGTTGTTAACTTAGGTTCTATGCAATGGCAAGTAAATGTGAGTTACTGACCTTGAGATGGGGAGATGTAGATAGTAACATTTAAATAGGAGATGATGGCCTGAAGATGTTTTGTCCAATCAATGGTAGTTTTAAGGATCTTTGTGGTGGCTAGCAAATAATTAATGTAAAATGCAGTAATTCACATGATAGAAAGTGACCTGTAGAATCCAGTGTTTGGACAAGAGATGGTGGTTTGATAATTTATTTCAAGATATACTTTTTTTAAAGATTCACGAAACTGTTGTTTTAGTTTATAAAATCTTGTCACCATGGCTTTTAGTGCGAGTCCTGAAATGGGGAGTAACTCTGTCCGTTCCTGACTGTTATGTCTCCTTTTCAACTGAAGAGAAGAATTAGATCATCAGATTTAAGTTATTCTTATGCCTATGTTGAATTTAATTTCTAAATTAATGCAGAATAACAACATTAAAAGAATTAAATAACTACTGTTCTCCCTTTAAGTATCTTGGTACCCCATTAATTTCAGTATTTCAGTAAATTTTGTGTATCCGTCTTCTAGCTCCCCATTAAAACTGTACTACATTTTTGAGAACCTAAATCTGCCCAATTTTAGTGGCGTTCCTTATAATTTAGTCTGAGATATCTGGGATTGTTTGTCTCTACTACAAAATAAAATTAAATTCTGTGTATGGAGACAGTGGGGGTCTCGTGCTGAAGAATTCAATGAAGAATATAAGCATTTTTTTTCAGGAACATGGACCTTATGAGGATAAGGATATGATGATGACAAAGACGAGGGAGGCATGAGCAGTCTTTGTGCTTGTGTGTGTGCTTGTGTGTGTGTTTGAATTAGATTTACAGGTTTTAACACAAACCTATGGAAGTCTCTTTATTTTCTTCAGGACTATTTTTTTGTGTTTCTGTCCTCCTTGTATTGTTTCTCATTTGAGATGTGACGCACAGCTGCTTTTTCTTACTCCACTGTGGTTCTGCTGCAAAGAATGAATAAAATGAACCTGTATTGTTCTCTTTGAGGATTTTGGCTTTTTCTGTGGCCAGTTTGTTTTGTTCCTCCACTGCCTTTTCTCTTATTTATTTATACTTCTGAGACTTTTCTGTCATCTTCTGCATCATCCCTGTACTTCTCATTATGACTCATCATACACCTGAAGTGTTTTTTTTTTTGCCTCAGCAGCAGCACTTCCGGTTTGTGTGCTCGCCCTTCAACATTAAAGCACAGAAATGTATTTTATATCAGACTGGACATGTGTGTGTGCAAGTTCACTCTTGTCCTTGGAATAAAAGGACTTTGGCAAACAATGTTCACTAAAGCTGTATTTAATAGCATCATCAGGGTATTTCAATAATATACAATATTCTTTCTAAATGGATGTAGTTGCCAGTTGCAAATACTAAAATATAAATTCCTGAAATGTTCAGCCATGTGAGTGTTCAGTCATCAAGAACTGTAGTTGATGTTCTTGTTCTGACTCTCTGAACTAATAAATAAGCCACATTATTGCACTGGAAATCCCACAAACGTACATTTTATGGTACAGAATGATGATGTGACAACTCCAGCCTTTTGGACTGGAGAGAGCAAATTTAATTTTACAGGGTTAGATTAAAGAACTGGAGGGACCACGGGACTTTACCATGGTCATATAAAAGCCTTTTTTAGTCCTTCTAATCCTACCTGATTTGATTTCTTTCCCTGTTTTAGTGGAATCTTCTTTGTGTTATTTCCTTCAAGGAAGCAAATCTTGTGCTTCATACTATTTATCTTGCTTGAGCTTTGACCTTTTATTTGCTGACTTAATGGCCCAGCAACTTCCAACTTATTTCATAAGTTATTGAAATATGGTTGGTAAACTAAGAAGTTTCTTTTAAAACTAGTATTTGGTATTTTTTGTGTTAGTGATCAATAAAAGCAGAGCAGCTGCTATGAACTAATTGATTATTGCCAGTCCTGCTGCACGGAATGAATTTATAAGGAGTAGTTGTTGTGATGCTGCTTTTATTTTGAAGGAGTTGGAGCGGATGTTTTTCCTTTAGTTACCGTTGCTTTTACGCACAATCGAACGTCATCCATTCAACACGAGCCCAGAGGGCGTGACTGACAGTCGCCTCGTCCAATCAGAACTTTAGTGTGTAGCTGTCTGTCCAATCAGAGCGCGCCCTGTCCGTGAGCCGCTCCCTGTTTCCTAAAGCTGCTGGACGGAGACGAACGGCTGTACTTTTTCTGTTTTAGCTGCAAGACAAAGTTCATCTGCTGTTTATCTCAGTGAAAACTCTGACTGATTGTTCAAATAACTGTTTGTGCACTCTCATTTTCTGTTACCGCTATAAAAGGGGCGTTTCCTGTTTCGTACGGTGAGTATTTTGCCTCCGCCTTGGTGCTTTTTCCTTTGGTTTAAAAAACGATTATTAGATAACTGCTCTGATAAGGTGATTTACAAAGTTCATTTAGACACGATTCCGCGTGTGTGTGTGTGTGTGTGTGTTTATGTGTGTGAAGAGTGTGTTTACTTTTCTGGATTAACTGGCTAACTGGTTTAACAGCCTCAGTCAATCTTCCTGTCGCATGCTGGTGTTGCCTTCAGGTGCTGCTCGCAGGTCATTCAATCAAAGGATAAAACAGTTCAGTCCAGTCACCTGAAGGCATCAGTACCTGATTAAAGATTCATGTGGGTTTTTTTGTGTGTGTGTAAGATCTCAGCAGAGTTTGGAGAAAAAAATATGGAGTTTGTATATCAGATGTGAAAATTCTTTGGTGAGAGTTAGGCGTGGTTGTGGTTAAGAAAAGAAAATTACGCAACTTTGTGAAATACTCTTTATTTAACAAAGTGGCAGAAGTTTTAAACGTCCATCCCTAAAGACATTGGGACAAACCAAATGATCATTAATCCTTTTTAAAAAATAATTTATGAGTCAAAACTTATATCTTTCTCTGGTTGCAGTTTCTCTAATGTGAGGATTTGCTGCTTTTCTTTGTTTTTACTTTATTGTAATCATTATTATTAGAACCATTATTGTATTTTTTTCAGTTTGCACTGATGGTCAGACACATGACATTTTGTAACTTTTTTTGCTTGAAAAAAACGTATTATTTAATCTCAGAGTTTCCGTCACTTCACTTTCTGCCATATTTTGGTTCATTGTAGCTTGTTTGTCATTTAGA
>JAQNCA010000014.1:3805908-3824931 GCA_029783725.1 Acanthurus tractus
TCTTTTATTGTAGAGCTGTGATGAATAAACAATTAAAAGAAAATTAATTGCCCAATATTTTGACAATCCATCAGTAGTTGAGAGAATTTTTCAAGAAAAATTTTTCAAGAAAAATGGCCAAACATTTCATGACTCACACTTCTCCATCGTGAGAATTTTTGTTTTTTTTTCTGGTCTCTAGTCACACTAAACAGACAAAAGGTACTTAAAATGTCACTTTTGGAAACCAGTTAGCACAATATTTTATTTCTTTGGTCAACTTTTGCAAACAAGAGCCAAACATCAGCATTAAACTGATATGGCCGACATCTAAAACCATCATTCTTGTCATTCTTACAGGATTTACAACCTTTTTCAAAAGAACCAAAGTTTGCTAATCTATCATTTTTATGACTTATTAAGGCTGAAATATTCACATTAATTTCTCTCACCGAGGTTTTCGGAGGGCAGACAGTGATGGTAGCTCCTCCAACTTCTTGCATCCTGCCAGTAAAGCCCCACCCAATGGGTCTCCAACCAGTCAGCGCTCTCAAAGCTTCGAGAATGACAGAAGAGGCCCCGCCCCCCAGCCGCTTCCTCGCAGATCATTGGTGAGATCCTCAGATCTTTAAACTTTGTATTGGAGCGCCTAACCTGCGTGTATGTTAAACGCAAAGTGGATTGTAGTGCATTGGAATTTCCATCAGGTGGCAGTGTGACCTTGTCTGTAAATGCTGTGTGAACTTTATGGACAATGTGATGACCATGAGGGCAAACAAAGGGAAGCAAGGCTGTTCTGTCACAGCCTCTAGAACAAGATTTTTCTATCAAGACCACAGTTTTTTAAGAATTATTAACATTATTCAGTGTTTTTATTTGTTTTCCAATAATATAAACTTATATTCATTAGCCTCGAGGAGCTACAAACCGCCGGGTGGAAGCGCTGTACGACTGCCAGGCCGACCACCACGATGAGCTGAGCTTCTCTGAGGGGCAGGTGCTGGTGGTACTGGGTCAAGAGGACAGTGATTGGTGGGTAAGTATCATCATCCAGCACTCTGATTTGTGCTTCCACTGAAGGAGCTGAGAAAGTCATGGAAGACTTTTGAGCTTGTTTTTTTCACATTCACATCTCTTAAAGTCTCAGTGGTTTGACTTCATTACTTTTACTAAAAATTGTGTTTAATAATATCAAAACCTTTATTTACAGCAAAACTACAGCCCACACAGTGATGCTGCAGTTCAGTTTATGGTCACTGCCACCATTAAAGTTCTGAAATTTTACTAAATAAAAATTAACTTTCTAAATTACAGCTATTGAGGAAAATATTTCAGTTTATGTCAAGGAATACAATTTCAAAAACATTTACACTGTTTCGAGACAAAATCCTATTTTTGGAATCACACACTGTAGTTCCTAGTTTGAATAAAACCTTTCCTTTGCTTTGAGCTGCTATGCTGATTTTGTTTAAACAGCTGAGTTTGTGATGACAGCTGTGTTTACTGAGGAGAGTCGGTCCAATTTTGTTTTTTACTGCAACACTGAACCAAATCTGTCAATTTACAAGCAGATAAAAAATGCTTTTTCCAGATAAAATTCACACAAAACGCCTCATGACAACCTTCGACTCACACTTACTAACGCCCCCTAGTGCTTGTCAGGATGACAGATTTGATCAAGATGACAAAAACGAAAAGTAAAAACACTTCTTGTGTACTTAATTTTGTTTTGAAAGAACACTATTAACTTTTCTGAGGTGAACTTTATATTTTCTCAGTTAATTTTATAATTTTTTAATTCAGGTAACTGCAAAATCTGTTTGTGTATGTGTGTGTGTGTGTGTGTGTTTGTGTAGCATGGTTACATAGAAGACGAACCAGACCAGAGAGGTTTGTTTCCGTCCTCCTTCGTCCAGCCACTCTTAGACTGATGTTAACTTGGACTCAACATGACCAGACCAGGACCAATGCAGAGCCTGGACCAGTTCAGATCCAGACCACATCAGTCCACCTGGAAAACCAGTGCAAACCAGTCCAGAACCGGACTCGAGCCAAACCAGATAAGTACTGAGCCACAGGGACTTGACCTCTGATCTACAATGGACCAGGCTACACTTTAAGGTTTTTGACCAAGTCCATGTCCCAGGACTGGACTGATCTGGTCCTGACCAGCTTCCTGTGAGGTCACATGATCACGGTCCAGTCAGCCGCATGTTCCTGTTTATCAGCCATGTTGTCATAGCAACCAGGGTTTCTTACACCTTCTGTCTTATGCCTGAAAAAAAAGTTACAGATGAACAAACTGCGAAGAATCCGGATCAGACTGGAACTTTATGTGGCCCAGGGTCATGTGATAATGTTGCCACGGAGACTGCCTCGCACAGACCAATCGGCGAAAAAAAAATTCAAGAACTGACGATGCTTTTTATTTATTTATTTATTTAAAATTAGAACATAAATATTTTACTAAGCACACAGATAACGTAGGTCTCTTCAAAATTAAACAATCCACTGGACTTTTATTTTGAAGTTCAACTTCTCTTATTTATTTGAATGTATTTTTTTCATTATTATTATTATTATCTCTGTGGAGAGGCCACCACATTAGCCTTCTGTCCTGTTTCAGGCTCCGCCTCCTTTAGGGGGCGGGGCAGGTCCAACACAAAACTAGAGCACAAAGGATTGTGGGAAACTGAAGACCAAAGGATAAATATTTGGTGTCTGCTTCAAATTCAGGTAACGTCAGTTGGTCTGAACGTAGGGTCATCGCAGGAGGCGGAGCTTAAGGGATACAGCTGATGTTTCCAGCTGCCTTCGATGTCAAAACATATCAAGGTTGATTTATCGCCGCCAACGTTACAAAAACAAATCGCTCAGTTTCTCTTTAAAAGGAGAAAGACATTTTTGCAAGCTATCAATGTCAAAATTTCCTTTATTTCTACATACTGAATGGTTCAACCTGGGGGTAACCTTCAGACGTCATTCAGCTAAAAATTTCAACAGCATCTTTGACTGGAAACTGAGCTGATGGTTTTTTTAATCACAGTGGCAGCAAAAAAAAAAAAGAAAAGAAAAAAGTAGAATATTTCTTGCTCGAGTTTGATTGTCTCAACTTTTACCTCCAGAGTCTTTGATGAGAAAAAGAGAAACTCTTGAAATTTTTTTTTTCATTCTTTTTATTTTATTTAAAGTGACAGCGCTGGATTCATGGTGTTTTAAAATATCACAGTGCTCCTGTCTGTTTGGTAACTATAAATGAATGGATGGATGGATGGATGAATGACTGATGATCAGCAGGCGGTTTAAGTGAAACGGACATTTCCTTCTCTTTCATCAAACAGTCACAGTTTAAACACAGTGAGCTGAATTAAAGCTATTATAACTGAACATGCATCATACACATACATCATGTTTGGTTAGTGTTTATTGCTCTGCTCTAAATATACAGATCACATACAGTTGTTTACGATGAAAATACCAGCAGCTGATTGGTCGATTGATTAAATCTGCCCTTTCCTGCATTTCTGATGGAAATAATCATTAAGTTTCCAAACTGCAAGGAATCTAATAAGCACAACTTTGGATTTATACTCATGACACACTTAAATTATTCAGTGTGAGAAACCTTTTTTTTTTTTTTTTTTACTGTAACTTAATTTACAAATTCCAAAACCTTGCACCCACATGTCGAGCCCAGCTAAGGGCTCCAGAGGGCTGCTGCTCTGTCATTTAGTGGCTGAATGTTCCCCCATAAAGTAGATAATTTCCCAGTTTAGCAGCAGGAAGTTTCCTGGAGAAGGCAAAATAAAAGCGTTAAGTCTTAGCGGTGAATGAAAACAGTTTCCCATTAAGTAGCTTATGATGACTCAGCCTTACAGACTTACAGAAAAACCAGACTGCAGCCACAGGGAGGACAGAGCAACAGCCTCTAGAAAATGATTCAGCATCTATGATTATTTTTAAAAAGAGGCCTCAGTCGGCTTCAAACAAACAGCTCGTCAAAGCATCTAAAACCTTTCTTCCTGACTGCAGCATCTGAAAAAATGTATCTCTTTGAGGAGAAACTGAAAATGTGCAGTGTAATCCCCAAATGCACCATTCAGGACACAGGCACTGTTAAAAGAAGAAAAAGGTTGTTAGACGATGATGCAGCTTTTTTTTGCTTTGACTTCCAGTGTTGCTGTGCTGAACAAATAGAAACGCTTTTGTCTCAGGACATGACCCAACATTTCACAAAAACCGGTTCTTCTCTGGCATAAACTGGCCCTATTAATGTTGCAACAGCAAGTCTGTTTGAAGCCGACTGAGCTCTTTACTGAACAATTTCACACTTGCAGATTGGTCAGAATCTGGAAAAAAGATCACCAAAAATAAAATCAGGTAACGTTAAAAGTTTTCCTGATCTCATACCAGAATCAAACTGAAAGTAATAGGTTCAGCTTGGTGCCTGCTGAGTCAAGAAAAGGTTGTAATCCCACAAAAAAAAAAAAAAAACTCACATCCACATATGTAGCTTAAGTAGAATGAAAACAAGAAAGATGGGAATAAATAAGTGTTCATGACACACTGCCGGTTACTAAACAGCTAAAAACAGAGCCCCAAGGTTAGAGAGTTAAAGCACTTGATTTCACTTACTTCTACATGTTTACAAGCAGCAGTATGAACAACACTGCTCTTGTTCTTAAATCTGTTCAAAAAGGATTAAAAGGTACGGCCACTTCGAGGCGGATCAGGGCTCAACTACTGCTGGTCCACACCTGTTTATCTTATTAAAACAAACAAATAAACAAAAATCTTAATTACAGGGGCAAACACACTGGACTTTATTAATATTGAGTGAACTTTAAATGCATTTACTGCGTAAGTCTGTTCCTCTCAAGAACAAGTGAGATTTGCCGACGTAATCTGCAAAAGCTTGTCACGTGACCGATGAGAGGAACACAGGCTTTGCAGAGCAGCCGTCATCCAAACACAAACAGCACAGCTAATTACTCCACAAAACTGAACTACACAAGCACTCTGAAGGAGGTGATCTAACCCAGATTCAGACTCAAATGAACTCAGTGTGAAAATGTTCTGAAACCATGTAAACGAAGGCACAAACATTTAGACAACCGTGATTGACAATCAGCAACAGTTTTTGTACATTCACAGTACAGGTGTGACAGCACGCTGTCGTCTACCTTTACCAGGAAGTCCAGCCAACAGTGGACGGACACCCCTGCTTCCTGCTGGACTCTTTAGTTTCTCACCGTCTTTCATGTGATTGGTTATTTTTGGTCAAACCTCCGTACATTGCACTTCATCTTCCATTCATTTATGCACTGCTCACACGGGCGGTGCTACTGATTGTGTGACTCTGTCCCTGTTAATTTTGTTTAATAAAACTTAAATTATAAGTCGTGCAAGGCCTCCTTGTCTTTCATCGCTCCTGTCAGCCGGGCTGTGACATCACGTGTGACCTGGAAGTTCAACAGTTTGCAGCTTCTCTCACCATTTTTAAAGAAAACCATTAAATACAAATAAAACGTTACTCTGCTGGACAGTCTGTGAATTGGGAAAAGAACCTGCAGACTGTTAAATCATCATGGAAAACACAGAAGAAGCTAAAACACAGGCTTAGAACCTCACACAGGCTCCCCCTACTCATTGCAGCCGGCTCCATATAAGGTCATGACTGGAAGTGTCATTGGCGAAGTGACATAAAACAAAAACATTGTCGCCCCGTTTCCATTTCCAGTCTTCAAGGACAGAAACATCCTTCAGGTCAGGGCGGTTTGCGTTACGATGCAGTTAATAAATGGATGGATTATACAAAACTTATATAAAATACAAAAAGTCCTGTGATGTGGTTGGATAGAGAAGCAACAATGTGGCATCTTTGTACCATTTCTTCCTTCAGGTGAAAGTGCTTTGATTAAAAAAAGAGGTTATCCCTGTATAATGTCTATAAAATTCAATAAAAATATATATAAAATGTCTGTGGTTGTTTCCCGCTTGTGTGGTCGATCCTTGCAGTCACAGACGGCAGGGCGGTTTGTCTGTTTCATCAGTGGAGGATCCCATTGTGGGCTGGGACTCATTTAAGCCAGCAGGCGTCTGTGAAGGGAGCAAATCTGACCCACACTCACCAGGTGGAGGTGTTACGTATAGCTCCACCCAACCCTTCAAAGGTCCCATCCACAGGTGATCGATATATGTAAAAAAAATGGCACTGCTTAACAGCAGCTTCAGTTCGGCATTTCTGGCTGTCTGATTCAAGGCAGATATGTGATAACTGACGTGCAAGAAAAGTACACAGGTCTGATTCCCTGTCCAAATCCTCAAAAAAAAGGACAAATATGGCCATAGTTGGTCCAGAGTTGATTTGATTTTTTCTTCTGTCTTTCTTTCTTGTTTGAGTGACAGAGAACAGCTGGCTCAGCCGACACGCATTCACAAACCATCAGACTCAGCTGCACACCGGACGAGATGCAACTAGCTCTTTCGGTCTCATCAGTTAAGTGGTGAACGATCTGCTGGTTAGTCAGCTGGTCTGTAGGTCTGAAGGCCTGTCAGCGGGTCCATCAGTCTGTCGATCACAGGTGCAGACTGATCTTGCCGTCCTTGGCGAGCTGATGGATGACTTGTGTTTCGAAGTCAGCATTGTGGACGCCGGTCTTCCTGAAGGCGCCGGCATTGCGGTTCTCTTCCCAGTAGTGATGCCAGTTCCCCTGCTGGTCTGCACCGTAACCAAACACCGACACCTGAACAAAGACACATAAGCATATGTAAGAAACACTGACATATAAATGGTGCACTTGTTGACACTAAAATAAATATTTACAATTCTGATCGAGATGCAGCAGAGAGATTTTTTTTCCCCAGAACAAAGAATAAATGATGATATGTTAATTTCATGTTGATTTTTGAATATGGAGGATTTGCTTTTACAGCCCAGGCTGCAGCCCCATTGCTATACCTCCGTCATCCACCAGGGGGCCGCCGCCCACATTTTTGGAAACTAGCTTAAATGTTGTTGTTTTCTGTAGATGACAGACTCCGCCCTCCTACCTGGTCACAGATGTGCAGAGAGAAGATGAGGGCCAACATGCCAGTGGACGGGTAGCGGCCGTGACGCTCGGTCCACTTATCACAGACATACTTAAAAAACACTGGGTTCACGACCAGAACCTGCACACACACACACACACACACAGCGTTAACTCTTTATGGTTTAATGCGTCACTTTAAAAGCATTTATTCACGATTACATTTTAGCTATTAAAATGTTTTATATTTTGCGTGTGATGTGAAAAAAGCATTTATTTTACCTTGTCTTTATCGGCCTCCACTCGTTCTTTCACCCTCATGTAGGTCCTGAACACACAAAGAAATAACTGATTACTGGTCACAAAATACTTCAGTTATGACAGATTACAACAACGACTATTATGTTTCTCTTTACATATTTGTATTTTGATGTATAAACTACATGTGTAACCCACACAGTTTAAAGATATTTTAAGTGTTTTGTGTGTCACTCAGAACACAAATTCAGTCTGAGGTTTGTTTTTTGGCAGCAAAAGCATCTGTCAGAAAAGCGTCTCTTTATATGAAAAATAAAGTCATAGCATTTTATAAACTGGTATTAACTTTGGTCCAGATTAGGGAAAGACTGTGATTTTAGTCAGAAATAAATACTAAAAACTAAAATTACAACATTTAGGATGGGACTATGGCGTGACTGCAGTACAACTTGTTAGACTGCATTCGTTGAAGCTTGATTTGTCTGACAAACCAAAAACTTTCCATATTTGCTGGATATTTGCATACATTTTGACTTGGCCGGTGGACAACGCGCTGATCAGCCACTCCAGGTCTCTCAGTTTGAACGGAAGGAGAACGAGGCTGGCACCCTGGGGAATGTCAATTGCGCTCTCTGGGTACAGGATGTGATGCGTCGTCCGATTCCCCACGTCCTTCTCAAACCCTCGAGTCACAGCCTTGTTCATCCTGTGGATATGAAGATGAGGAGGATGAAGAGGAGAAGGTGGAAGGCTTGAAGGGTGAGACGTGTTAGCTCAAAAACACGTACCGGATTACGAATTCATGGGAGTTGATAAGGTTGCCGTTTCCTGATTGTCGCAGTTTTCCGGAGTTGCCGACCACCGCGCAAGTCCGGCAACGTGAGGGGAGGGGCCTGTAGTCCACAGTGGGCGGGGCAATGATCTGAAACAGCTCTGCTATCAGTTTCTCCAGAGTCGGGTCCTTACCAGATCGCTGAAGATTCTGAGGAAGAACGATTGCATAGCAGATTGCTTTTAATGTAGCCCCTTTAACCTGTTAGTGTTCATATTATTCTCCATTAAAAAATAAAAAATAGTTATTGCAACATATTCAAAAGTATTTTCTCATTCTTTTTTTGTTTCATGCTGCAGAGTTACTCATGCATCGTTTGATAAACAGAGTGTAACTGCAGCAAACAGATCTGGTTGTTTTTGATTAGCTCACAGAAAATATCCTGTATACTGTGGATCAGACTGATGATGCTAGCAGCATCACCCCCCCACCTCCCCACCCCCCCGGAGTCCCCTTTAATCTACTAATGGTTTCTGCAGCAGGACTGAATCTATAAATGCAAGGAAAAGATGTTTCACTCTTCATCCAGACTGCTGACAGCTTCTACAAAACTGGCTTCAAGA
The DNA here is from genome assembly GCA_029783725.1 of Acanthurus tractus. Taxonomy (NCBI): domain Eukaryota; kingdom Metazoa; phylum Chordata; class Actinopteri; order Acanthuriformes; family Acanthuridae; genus Acanthurus; species Acanthurus tractus. Next base: position 3,814,572 of record JAQNCA010000014.1, read on the forward strand.
CTTCTGACATTTCAATTTTCTGATAATACAGACCTTCCTTACTGGTCCTGACTATTTACTGGAACATGTTATATCACAATCACGAAGCACATTACATATTCTTCTTTAGGTATTGATCCTCTGTGATTCAGCTAATTTAACAATTCTGTTGACACATCAATTCAATGCTGTCAGCTCGCTTCCAATATGCAGCCTGCAATCATTTTCTGCACTGTGGCTCACTCTGTGTTACTGCACCAGTCGTTTATTTAAGAAAGGCAAAAAGGATATCACTAAGATTTTTTATCTTCTTTTGGTGCTTTGTTTGACTATTGTAAATAGCCATACTGACATAACTTTATGTGCAATTTAATCGCTAATTGTTTAGTTGAATTATTTAACCAAAAGAAATAAATGAATTAGAGAAACAAAGATTTAATTTGTTAGTGTTTCAAGTGACTTTGGATGCTTGGAGTTAAGCTGCTGTGTGATCTGACTAATTTATTTATGAACATTAATTTACAAAAGCTTTAAAAATAAAAAAACTGTTTCATTAACTTTATTAATTCACAGAAAGAAACCATCTTGTGCTTGGGAGACCAAATAAAAAACTTTTTAATCAAACCAGACTTTTTTTTTTTTTTTAAATTGGACTAATAAAAAAAATCTTACATGAATTTACTTTCATTCATTTGCTTTTGATTATTTATTTATTTGTTTCCTTTTTTCTATTCCTATTCCGGCAAAAAGTGACATGATTTCCGTACTCACCAGCCACCATTTGACTCCTTCAGGGTCGAAGTTGTTGTTGGTATCTCGGACGATGGGTTGCTGATTGGGGTCATATCGTTGTTTGAACCAGTCTGAACCCCCCAGGTCTGAAACACAGGACTCTATGCAACCACACGACCTGAAAGAGGGCATCAGAGAGGAGTCAGAAGGGGACAGAACAGGGGATCATGGGATACATAGAGAGTATGACTTCCTATGAATTACCTCTGACTATTCTGGGAGACCTTTGAAGGCTCCTTCTTGGCCTCAGGTTTGGTGGGTTTGGGCGGAGGGTGGGTCTCTGGAGGAGGGCGGGTCCTGGGGGGGTCAGGGGTTGGATCAGCGGGTCGCTCTGTGGCTTCAACTACTGCAAACAAACAGCAGACACACAGTCAGAGAAGACAGCATCATGGGAGCCCTGCTAGGACTGTTAGCATCTGTAAGCTACAACCACAACACAACTACTGGAACATCTGCTACTCGCCTAATAATAAATACTTTTACTTCTCGTTCTAGCACTGAAAATACAATTTCTGCTACAATCACTGCAACTACTGTACTGACACTCCTAATACTGCTGAAACTGGAAGGATTTTGGACAGTCAATACATGTTTTGTTATGCAATCGATAAATTTTGCTCAAAACCACTGTGAAAAAAGTAAATTTGCCTCATTTTTAGGCCATTTTTTGTCAGTTTTCTGTCTTAATGGGTAACACTGTGAACCTCACAGCCATGTTTTTTCAGACTTTCACACAACATTCAGCTTCTCACCTTTCTCCTTTTCTGTGGGCGTGGCCCGGCTGATGGGCAAGGTTATTGACAGAGGCAGGAAATTTCTCCGCTGGATACTCTGACTGGCAAGCATAAGGAAGAGGATGGCGGCAATCACGCCAACAACGCACATCTTCTTCCTAAACAACATGGCTGGACGGACGGTGAGTGGGTGGTGGCAGGAGGAGAGATGTGTTGAGCTGTCAAACAACCATTCAGCCTGCTATGTCAGCATGTTTGGACCATGTCATCTGGACGATGTCCTCTGTTCTTTCACCTCCGTACTCGGCATCATCTCCATGAGGCTTGAGAGTGTGAACTCCTGTCTTACGAACCACGCTGCTCTCTGACTGGTGGAGACAGGATCAAATTTAACACCTGAACAAAACGGAAAAATAAGATAACATTAGTTTATTTAACTTAAAAATCATTAAGAGTTATACATAAGTTATACATAAATCCCCCTGTAGCTGCAGACAACGTAAACTTCATACAGTTGGACACATGAATGAAAACTTTGGAGCCAGTCTTGAGGTTTGGCTGCAGTAGATAATGGAAAATTCATTGCAGACATCGTGTTCTGAAGCAATTTTAATGAAGTTAGCAGCAGGAATAAACAGACATTTACAAATACACTGAAATTTAGTAATTCTTCATCAAAGATCTGACAAAAAATGACAAAATACGTTGAACATATGCATAACAATCTCAATTTCTCATGAAAAACTAGTCTGAATAACCTAAGTACACATAACAAATGACAACAAAAGCTACTCTTCACTCTGAGAAAGCTTGAGGCAGAACCAGGAAATGGGAAAAAAAGAACATGAAGTTCAACACAAAGAACAGGAAGCCTGTTTTACAACCAGACATGTTGTTGTTGGTGATGTCATCTGTTCTGTTGATGGTGGTGATGACTGAAGAAATGAAATTCAAGAACAAGCACACTGCCTTCTATCCCGAAAACACAGGGAAGGAAAGGAAGAGAGACACAGAAAGGTCCAGCTTTTGATTTTTGCTGATGAATGGAGTCACCCTCTTGCTCCCTCTTCCTCCCCTTTCTCCCCCTCAAGCTCCACACCTCCCCACTGCTCCTGCAGGAATGTCTCCCTGCAGACAGACTCTGCCTCTGAATACCAATCAGATCTGGATTCAGCTCAGCTTCTCCTGTTTCAGCTCTCTCTCTCTCACTGTCTCTCTCTCTCTCTCTCTCATTCACTCACCCACCCACCCACCTTGTGTGTGTGTGTATATGAGTGTGTGAGTGCTTGCTTGGTACTACTTGCTGCTATCTTTATGTAGGACAATTTTAACTTTAGCAAGAGTTGTGAGAACATTGAGGCCATCCTTACACTTTGGACTGTTCAAAGGCTAAAATGTGGCTTTATGATTAAGGTAAAGGTTAAGGTTGGGCATATAGCTTTAATGTTAAAGGTTAGTGTAAGTATATGCATTATGTTAGTGATGATAGAAAGTGTGTGTGTATGTGTGTGTAAATGAGAGAACAGTCATAATCAGATAACACTTATATGGTAGTTTTTCACCATTCTGTTGGGTTAGGTGTTATTTTATTTATTTATTTAATGTTTTTGTCATTGGTTTGGCATGCATGTGCGCGCACACACACACACGCACTGTGTTAATAAGTCCTAATAAAACCTAATGATGCTGCACCTGTGACATTTCTTTGGCACGGAGCCAACTGTTCCTCATTTACACAAAATACTATGAAAGAAATGGGTTTATTACTCTGTAATTAACTGTCATTTTCAGCCTAGTTTAGTTCACTGCAATTAATCTTTTAATTATACAACACACTCAGAGAGAGGTAAATTGGTTTAATAAATGCAGTAAACTGAGGAAAGTCGAATTTCAAATACTGATTGTGTTTCTGGTGTCAGACAAATCTCACTCTGTCAAGGCTTCATTGCACTTTTTTGTAAAAACGTATTTGCTCTCTGTTAGATGTTAGATGAGGCAGTCAGTATGACTCATATGTTCGAGATGAGTAACAGAACAAATTGATTGATCCATTTACTTAGTGGCTAATTTATCTTGGTTATTATAGTTACTACAATGCATATAAAAGGAGGAGAAAAGTTCAGGACAATCCTTTTATCACTTTATTAGGTAATTCATTCACTGCAACACTGCGATCCCAAATAAAAAGCACCGCTCCTGTGCTTTAAGTGTTGCCACATGATAACTTTTGTGTCATTCAGATGCACATTAATTTCACCTTACCTGGTGTCATTTAACATTATTTCTGCTTTGCTGCAACGAGTAAAGCTTAATGTACAAGAATACACACAGAATAGTTTAGGATATTTTGAGCAAAGCATGAAAAGAGGTAATTAAAAATCTATACAACCACAGCTACTAATTATCATAGAGAATTATTGCTTTTTTGTCACATTTCTTTATGTCTTAATGAGATACGAACCGTCATTAATTGACTGTGTTGACTGCTGTAACAGAAAAAAAATAGTTCTGTGTTTCAGTTCTAAAAAGGGCTCAGTTATTACCATTACAATTATTACAACGACAGGATTTGTGATTCTAGAAAAAGATGAGGAGTCAAATTAGTAAGTGATAAATAGTCGGACTTGATTAAGTTATTTATATCCTTAAGATAAAGGCTGTGAAAAATCCCAGACAGGCCTGCGGTTTTGCAACCATTAGCATATGAGCACAGACTCAACTGTGTGTCATGTTTACTGTGCAAACCATCCTGGTACAAAGGGCTTCAACACAGAGGCAGTTCAAGACAAACTCGTCAGCTGGATATTTGAATTAGATCTGTCCACAAAAAAAAAAAACAACAAGGATACAGGAATCGATATCTCTGTTAAAAATTCATTCTTGAACTTAAGGCCATACACCACTACAATAAGTCTATGTTCTTTTTCTCTTCAAAATAATAAACATGGCTGGCTTAATCCAGCTGGTGATGTGATGATATTTTTTCATTTTAATATAGATTAAATATAGACTTTAATGTTCCAAACAGATTTATTTGATTGAAAAACAGAGAGTTGTTTCAAATGATTCAAACTTCAAAATGAACTGTCATGGACACAGACAGGAAGGGCAGAACAATGCAGAGCAATGCAACTTGTTTCTGTTCCTTGTTTCAAAGCTGCAAAATGCAACATAGATGCTGACCTACTGTCCTGATGTCCAATGTGATTAACACTTCCACTGAAAGATTTTACATTTTCTATATTTGCAAATTTCATTGTACCGCTGAACTCATCTCAGTTTAGCGCTGCTGGGCCGCCGGTTAGCTCACTGGTAGCGCGTGCGGCCCATATAGCGGCGGTTGCAAGTTCAATTCCCGCTCCGACCCTTTCCGCATGTCTACCCCTCTCTCTGTCTCCCGGTTCAACTCTGTCCTATCTAATAAAGGCGAAAAACTTTGCAGCCTGTGGCCAATGTGCAGGTTGTCGGTGTCTCACAGTGATGAGTCTAGTAACTTTTCTCTCTGACCAATAAGTAGCCTGCAGTATTTTCACTTTACTGTTTACAACCCCAACTTCAAAACAGTCAGGATGTTGTGCAAAGCATAAACAAGAGTAATTACGTAAAGTTTTCACAGTAGGAGCAACAGGAATTATGTTACCACAAAAATAAAAAGATGAAGTTATGGCTGCATCGTGCACTGTAGGTTATTGAGAATAGAGAAGTTTTCTAAGGGGAAGTTCCCTTAGCCGACATACCCTGATAAGAGAGTAGGGAGTACTGTTTACGTACTCTTTCGACTGGAATCCGGCTGCTGTGAAGCCATAAAGATGAATTAAATTGAATTTGAGAATATACATTAATTGTAACATTTAATCACTTTGGAGACTCTCTTTGAAACCCTTGAGATGGGAACTGACGACGACTCAGACACAGAAACCCGGGTAGAAAGACAGAAAGGGGTTAATGGCTATCAGCTGAGTCGCACTGTCTCTATGTTATTTTAGGGTTTGTTTGAAAGGAAGGGGCTGATGGGGTCAAAGGTCACATGGTTTCCTGTGCAGAGAAAACCATGTGAGAGGACTCCTTCCTGTCCCTCTCTCTCTCTGTGACCCCTGACCTCTGTGTTGACACCAGAATGGGAACCAGCTGCTCTGTCGATGGTGTGCTGAGACAAACTGGAAAACACAAACACCACGGAGGCAGAATGGTGTCAGTACTCACACAACCTGCCTCAAAACTTGTTTCTCTGTTTGTTATGTTCACACAGATCTTATTGCGGGTCATGTTTTTGGTTATATTTTCATATACATAAACTTGATAACAGGAACTTTTAAATTCTTTAACTTGCTCTAATTCAGTTCTACAGTGATGAACTAAAAAAGATTTAAATGGTCACTTCACAAAATTATGTGTATAAATAAGCATCCTCTTTCACTATAATTATTCCTTTAACTCCCACAAAACAAAACGAGAGGTATTTTTCAGCATTTAGGATCAAGAAGGAGTGGCCAGATACCAACTAATCTTATCTCATGAAATTATTCCTGTTATCTCTGGGTTTGAATAAAAACTTTTGCCAAATAGGAGCTTATGTTTTTAAATATTTCTCAATGTTTTGACATTAATACTGAAACTTTTAATTAATGTCCAACCATGCTGAACAGCTGAGAGCCAGTTATTTGACCTCAGCAGGTCATTTTTTGAATGGCTAATGTTGGCTGTAATGTTCATGTCCACACTGAGTCATGAGGTACGTAATTACAGAGAAGTCTCCAGGTCTTTTTTGATGCAGATAGTTACAGAGACTTTAAACAAAAAACAACTCTTTTGACCAAAAATTGGTTGCCTTAACACATTAATACAAAAAAACATATAAAAACAGTACTTCAAACTACAGCTTAAAAACATCCGCGCCTCCCTTTTTCAAATAAAGAGTAATTATAAATATAAATTACTCAACGAATATGTCATAAAATCCAGAGACAGTTTATAAATACAGGCTCTAATGCTGAGGTTTTGAAAACGCAGACAGAGGTGCTATTCACACGCCATTAGTATGACCAGAGGACATCATGTGATATAGAATCACCCTCTATGTCTATTTCATGAGCTTTGTTCAACAAGAAAACAAAATCCCTTTTTTTTTCTGATGCAACTTAACCTTTTTCTCCAGATCCTTCAAGGCTGTGTTTGCAGGTTTGTATGAGATAAATAGCACAGATGACCATTGAATTTATCATAATTTACTAAAAGTAGCCCCAGTAACTCCTGTTCAGTGCAAACACTTCAGTGTGAAACACGTGATGGAAGCGTGACAATCTAAGACACAAAGAGGGCACACACAGTACAGTCACACCCGTCTTTTATGAAAAAGGAAGTAATAATCATATAAAACCCTACACCAGAGCTTTGAAACAACAACAAAGTGTGATATGTAAACATCAAGTGAAAGTTTGATTAACAAAGTGTGCAGAAACAAGGCTCCACATAAGCAGGAAAGATGAAAAAACACACTGTAAAGCTGATCAGAATCTGAGGAGTTTCAGCAGAGTGTCCAGAATGTCCTACTGTGCAGCTGTTGTGGGTGAAAAATAAACAAGGTTGTGGGTGAAAAATAAACAAGGTTGTAATGACGGAGATATAACTTAAGTTATATTTTTTCTACCGTATAATGTTTTGTACATATCTTGCTATTTGTGTGTTATTATTTGTATATTTTGTTATCTGCACCTTGTGTTTTTTTGCACTGTCTGCGAGAGCTGCTATATTTCTTCAATTCTGTTGCGTCTTTTTGGCACAATGGGGGGAAATAAATTTATGTCATGATATTTTAATGTCATTTATGTCATGATATTTAAATATTTTGTAATACACAACTTCAGTTCCAAACAAGTTGAGATGCTGTTTAATGCAAAAAAAGAGAAAACTTTAAAGCAGGAACTTATTAAGCTTCCTGACCACATGTAGTCATTTCCGTTATACAAACGTGGGTTTCACAGAGCGGTGAGCCCTCCCCTATATTTGATTGTGAATCACTTATCTTTTCAAAGATGTTTCCTCCATACCCAGTCATAAGACTATCACCTATTACCAGTGAGCCTGTTTACCAGTGGAGCGTTCCAAACAGTGGAATTGTTCCAGTGAGAATAATATGGGTGAAACTGGATATCCAGTTACAGTGGGAGAGAAGAGGGTTAAGACATGCAACAAAAGCTGCCTGCTGTAACCAAATTGCTAATGTTGTGCTTACATGGCAAGTACTGTAATCTCTCAGCTACCGAGGCATTCAAGGCCATTTAAATTAACTTGAACTCAAACCACATGGCTCACCCTTAAACACTTCCTTGATTACAGACCTTACAGAGGGAGAGGTAACTAAAACTGGTTCAGTCACTGAGGTGCCTGACTCTGTTTATCTCCGTCTCCTCCCTGTTAGTCAGACATGATGTTTCATTTCCTCACTGATTCATCTGTATCACAGCAAATAATGAAGTGAGGTTTCTGTATGTCTTGTTGACTTGTTGGTTTGGGGTTTTTTTTTTTTTTACTTATCCCTTTCTAAATTACCATTTCTATGCACAGTTAGTCATTTCTTTGAACAGCGTGTTTTTCCTCACATTTAAATATTACACACCATCAAGTCACCCTCAGCTAGTATAAAAACCTGCATGTCCTTCTGTCTGCAGGTAGGTGCCTTTTTTCTTATAACACTGTGAATGTGCACGAGAGCTGATGGTTTAACAGCCCCAATATTTTTTAAACACCACAACTTTGCACATGACAGTGGTTGATTTGTTAGCACTTAACTACTACATCCTTGTTGCACATACTGTACAAACTCAGAGTAAAGGTACTTCATGCTTTATGTATTTATAAGCCTGTTAACAAAGGGTACAGCATGGCTCCTGATACAAGAACAAACATTATTAATAGAAGTGCTTTAAATCCATGTTTGCATGTGAAACACACACACTGGCAGCTTATAAACATATACCTATGTCTCTGGGCTGTAAATTTTTAAGTCTTCAACTATATTTTTAATTGTCTTTGAGTATTTATACCTCATATAAGTGCAGTGAAGTGAAAAAAGATAGTGATTCACACTCAGACAGCACCACTTTATCACCCATTAAGAAAATGTAAATCTGTTAAATAATGAAATGATGTTCACTCTAAATTAAGCTACTTCCTTTTAAATAAATGCAGCATTATGAATGGATCTCCCATACTACAATTCACCATGGCAACATGTAAATAAAAAGGAATAGCTTTCAATTGAATCCCGTTCACATAGAGATGTTATTGTATGCATATGCAGACTTTGCATACTTGTCTTTAAAATAAGCTTGAGTCTGAATTAGTGTAAGTAAGTGTTGATATGTTTACACAAAAAAGCTTTATATAGTGTGTTTCATTCAGTCCATGTCATGGCTGACTGAACTAACTCTTATCAGCTTGTGGAAATTTCTTATCTTAGAGTTATTTAAATCAGAGTTCAGTGATCAGCTTAGAGTGTGCTGACATGATTCTCTTGACACCAGGTGCTTTTTTTTAAAGTATTTCCCAACTTTCCCAGTCTTTTGTTACCTTTGTTCCAACTTGTTTGAAACCTGCTGCTGACAGGATAAGAGTAGTTTTACAAAGATCATATTCTGTTTGATCAATACTTTCTACAGTGTCTTCACTTTTTTGGAATTGAGGTGGTAAAAGATTTTCTATAATTTTTTTGAGAAGCTGTTTGTAGATAAAATTGGCAGAGATTTTTTATTTTTAGTTAGCTAATTAAGATAAGGAGGAAATTTAGCTGAAATGTAGGGCCTTGACATTGAAGAGGTTTTTTGGAATCTATTGGACTGTAACGCATGCAGACAGGAAATGGAAGAGAGAAAGAGAGAGAGGAGGGCTAAGACAACAGAAGTAACAAAAGCTGCCTGCTGTAACAAAACCAGTCATGTCGTCTTTACACAGCATGTACTGTAACCTCTCGGCTACCAAGGCACTCCAGTTCATTCAAATTAACTTAAACTTAAACAACACGGCTCATCCCTAAACACTTACCCTTTACATTTACAGACCTGCCAGGTAAAAAAAAAACAACAGGCAGCTGAGAAAAGTGAACATTTAGCTGCAGTGAACGTTAAAAAAAAAGGTTATAGAGAAGAATGACCTCACATTGTCAACAGCAGACAACTTGCTTGGACAACTGAAGCGATTTGTCGAAAAAAAATATCAGCAAATGAAAAGGAAATTAACAGGTAAATTCTCTGATGATTAGATGTTTGAGCTTTTCTTTTTTCAAAAAATGTCAAATATATACCAGAAACATAGTCCTACATCACGTGTATGTAAAAATATAGAACAAGAATAAGACTCTAAAGAAATGCTAGCAGCTCTCTGAGGCTGTATTTAGACACAAGCTTAATGCTAACACACTAATGCTCAGCTGGTGTGGTGTGCACCATTTTCGCCATCTTGGTTTGGTGTTTTGGCGTAACATGTTTATAGTATAGCTGAGGATGATGGGAAAGTAACTAGTTTTGCAGGTTTTTGGATATAATTCAAAGTTTTGGTTTCCATGAAAACACCAGAAACATGATGTTGTTATTTCCTTGAAGTGTCACTGACCAGACACAAAGTGGAAAAAATGTTGGGCTGAAAGGTTGAAAGGGACCAAAGGAAAAAAGACAGACACACACACTCATGCACGCACACTGTAAGTCTTGACTGCAGCAACAGCTGAGAAACACACACACACACACACACACACAAACACACACACACACACACAAACACACGCACACACACTGACTTCCTGTTCCAATGCTGACTCACAGACAGACAGTCAGACACTTACTTTTAGTAACTCAATATTA
>JAQNCA010000014.1:3853986-3867295 GCA_029783725.1 Acanthurus tractus
CTGCTGCTGCTGTAATGTCTGCAGTAAAAGTATCCAGCCAGCAGGGGGAGCCAGAGTCTGACACAGTTTAATGCAAACTGCTGGCAGCATCATCAGTTTACATTCCTATAGTTCTTGTCTCCTTGTTAGTGTGTGTGTGTGTGTGTGTGTGTGCAACAAAGATAGAGAGAGAGCGAGAATAAAGAGGCAGAGTTACAGTACTGAAGTTTTTACACTGAACCAAAAACAGACAGAGAGGAAACAGTGCAGTTTAAATAAACAAAGGCTGATGTTTTATTTTCTGTGTTCTCTGTTCTGTCTCTGCAAATCAAATGTGCCTCAAAGGGGGTGAAATGTTTAAAGTGTCCTTCAGAATAATGTTCAGGACAGTGACGGTGTTCAAACACACATACACCACAGAGTGTTTCTCTAACTCGGTCTGAGGCTTTCTGTTCCTGAGCACCGTTTTGATGTCTTTAGGAGGAGGAGTTTAATTTAGCCTTTTATTTACTGTTATCTGACAAGTCTGTTTATGTTTTTTATGTACTGAAGGAAAAAAACTTACTTTGCAATATCTTATCTTGAGATAAAACTCCCATTAGCCTTGAGGTTAGGCACATGACCACTGTTAGCAGGAACTAATGGACCCATTGTTGCCTTGTGGTTCTGGTCTGGTTCATAATCACATAATTTTTCACAAATTAGCAAAGAGAAGTAAATAACATACTAATATTGACTGAGAGATAACTAATTGGTTATCCAAATTTGGCCACTTTGAAGTGAATTCTTGTTCTTTAAACAAGACAAATCAATTGTATTGGTGTTGATATTTTCATTTATTCTTATCTACCAGTTTTCCAGCTCTTTGACACTTGAAGAGCATTAACCTGATCAGTCGAGCACAAATGATACTTTCCACGTCAGCACTGCTGCAGAGGTCTACGTGCAGCAGTACTGCTTAGCCATGAGCTAATGACCTGCATGAAACCAGAGCTGCTCACTGGCTGATTTTCAACAAAATAAGCCAAACGTGCAAAAGCTGAAACTTCAACTTCACTGCTAAAAAATTAAAGAACAGAACAAGAGGAAACGATCGGGAGAAATTTCTGTTTTGATTCCTAACAGATTCAGGAGGGAACCAAACTCACAGCTTTGAGGCTCTGGTCCTCCTCCACTCAGAGGATGTTTACACATTTGTGTGTGTGCGTGTGTGTGTGTGTGTGTGTGTGAGTGTGTGTGTGTCATCCGGGTTGAGCGGAGTCATGCATTTTTTCCATTACCCTCATCAAATCAATGTTAAACCCTCCTCCTCCATCTACTGTCCTTGTACAACCACTGAGTGTGTGTATGTGTGTGTGAGTTTGGCCGTTTGTTTTAACATCTAGGTGGGGACTTTCTGTCAGCACAGCATTCCACAGAAACCTCCTGTCACAGGGGCTTATAGGGTTAAAACAAGGGGCTAGGTTTAGGTTGGAGGCAAGCATTCATTTTGGATGGTTATTAACTGGGCTGGGGGCTGGGGAATGCATTGTGTGAATGGATAATGATATAATTGTGTGTGTGTTCGCATTTCATCTGGGTTTGTGTGTCACCAAAATGTCCAATCAATAAACAGATGGGATATCTGTAAAAACTCGGATAACAAGTCTGTTGGATGACATTTTCAGATTAGTGTCTGTTGCTGATTTGAACTTTTTTTTGTTTTTTCACAATAAGTCAGCTTCATTCCTGTTTACTTTTTTTCAAAATAAAGATTTGATTACTTCAATGATCTCCTGGCTTTTTCAGCAACACCAACGGACATACATTTGTGGTTTTGACTGAACATAAACATTAGATGGACTACCATCAAATTTATTGAGATTATTCATGTCTCCCATATTTGCCATAACTTTACATCCAGCACTATTTTAAGGTTTTAATTTTCCAATTACTTTGACTTAATACTTGCAAAATAAATGACATTCCCATCACCTTTTTTGTTTCCTGCAAATTAGCAAAAATTAGCATGCAAACTTGCTAAACTAGTGGGGGGAACACAGTATGCATTAGCTGCTTATGATTAGCATGTTAGCATTGTTATTGTTAGCATTGTTAGTATGCTGACGTTAGCATTTAGCTCCCTGTACTGCTGTGCCTAAATACAGCCTCACAGAGCAGCCAGCATGGCAGTAGACTCTTGGTCAATATGTTACTTCCAAACCTTGTCTTATGTTAGGGTCAGTATTAAATATAAACAACACATATAAACTAATCACACCGTGTATGGTGTCCTCCAGGGATTGCATGCCGCCTCTGAGGCTAAACTCAGGGCAAAAAAAAAAAAAGCAGCAAAACATTCAGCCTGTTTTTTGTCAACCCCGAAGAGGTGTCAGCATGCAACCCTGTCTTCATGTCGACCGCTCGGTTAACTGCCTCTTCTTCCAATGTGGCTAACAGACCACAGGTCACCATGGCAACAGTAAACATCCATGAGGCCTTGGGGGCTGGTGTGGTGATCTGTGAGTTTGTTTATGTGAAGTGAACACATTGGGGTTTGATTCCAGCAGCTCCTGCAAGAAAGATATTACAACTAAAAAAAAACAACAACAAAGAAACACAAAAGAAAATTTAATTAGCCATTTTACATTAAACAAGAAAGAAAATTCCTCCACTTATTTGTCTTAGTATGATAAAAATTGTATTAGAAATTATACATCAAAATGCTAAAGATGAAATTAGGGATATATTTACAATGAAATGATCTAAAATGAAATCGGACAATTTACTGTTAACAAGCACTTATTAGTCTAGCCCTCATAGGAAGTTAAAAATAAAAATAAAAAACTGTAGAAATTGTTAGTAATATGGAAAACAATGCATCCTTCATTTCTTTCAAAAATTAATAATAGCTGCTTCTAATTTCTTGCCAATCAGTATAAATTTTTCTTAAAAGACACCTATAGCCGAATAATTATAAATGTCATTAAGGTATACTTAGAAGGCAGTCTGGCTAACAATCAGCATAAATGGCCTCAATTAACAGCCTAAATAGCTAAAAAAAAATATGGTGACTCTTGATTTTGGATGTAAATCTACATTTAAGTAGCGCTAAAGTAAAGCTGCCCACTTTAGCTAACAGCTTATCATTGTAATGTTAGCATATTGTGTTAGAACAAATAAACTCTTTCATTTGGAACTGGATAAAAAAAGGAGAAAGCTTGCAAACGAGAGTGTTTGCTGTGCCTTGTTATGATTAACAAACTATGATTGGACAAATACTGACTGGAGGAAGATTTTACTCTGAAGACAGTTGCAAATAATAAATACAAAAACACAACAAAATATGTAAAAGAAAATAAGTTAAAAAAGAACTAAAAATTAATTTGTATTTAATTCATTTTTATGTCGTAACGGAGATCGTTCGTATTCGATGTCTGTAAAACGTGATTTTGAGCGGTCTGTTCCTTTAGAACTTTATTTTGCAGTGTTGAACTGAAAACAGTAGAAACCTCAGGAGAATTGTAAAGTGGACACAACAACACTAGAGGACGTCAGTCATCTGTTCAAACACACAAACACACACACACAACTGAACAGTCACGCAACCTTTAACCCCACAGTGATGATCTTCTTACAGGCAGTCTTTTTTTTCATCATTCTGGTCATCTGGAGGAATATTTTGAGATTAAACGGTCAAAGAGGAAAATGAGTTTGTCGCAATGATCACAGAGGACGTACGTACAGCATGTAACTGTCCGCCGACTCAGTTTGTGATTTTGTTTGCTCCAATCATGTTTCATCGTCAACCAGCAGAGCGTAAAAATTGCAGCAGAAAATGTCTTCCTCAACATCACAACCAGAGAGAACTTCAACAAGTCAAAGAAGGTCCAGGTTGATGTTCCTGGAGGAAAAAGGTGTCTCTTTAGAGGACAGCCAGGTCATGGCAGCTCTTGGACCGTACTTTGACCGCCATGCGCTGGTTGTTGCGTGCCACCAGTCGGTCCAGGAAGCGCCGAGCCTTCTGGGTAATGCTTTCTTTGCGTTTGTAGATGGAACGTCGGCGCTTTAAAGCCTCGCTGCCATCTCGACGGAGGCGGATCTGTCGGACCACGCCCTCAAACAGCTCGGTCACATTGTGCTGCAGAGACGCCGACGTCTCGATGAACTTGCAGTCAAACACCACTGCACACGCTCTGCCCTCTGGGAAAAATAAAAGCACATGAAAAGATTAAATTGTCATAAATACATCAGTCAATCATCATCAATTATTAACATGATTTTCATCTGTATGTTTATATATACTCCCACCTTCCACAGCCACTTCTCTGGACCGGACTAGGTCGCTCTTGTTGCCCACGAGGATGATGGGTAGGTTTTCTGCCTGGCGTGCACGTCGCAGCGTGATGCGGAGCTCAGAAGCGGAGTCAAAGCTGGAGCGATCAGTGACGGAGTAAACAATAACGTAAGCACTGCCAACCTTCAGACAGTCATCCTGGGAGGAACTCCCCTCCACTCCCTGGCGAGCGAAGAGAGACGGAGACATTTTAATTTTAATCCATAGTTTAGGGGCTAATTTAGAATCAACAGTCTGATATTTGTGGTACGTTCTTGTTTGTAATTTCATCAAACACTTTAAAGTTATTAATTTCTGATTTTAATTGAAGCCACTAACCCTGTCTTCTATCCTAAGATTGACATTTCTCTAAACCCTGCCCTAAAATTTAACAATTTACGTGACGGGGACTTGTGTTTTGTCTCCATAAGGGCCCAGTCAGACCAACTGAGGTAATGCACCTAAAATGCAAATTCTCCCATTCATTTCAATGGAGTAGTAGTCTGGCTGTGAGGGCTGCCAGTCAGCTGATCAACCAATCAGAGTGCACAGAGCAACCCTGTGAGGAGGGAATACAAACTTAATTTGCATTTGGGTTAACACATCCACACCTCAACACAAACCTGCAGTGATCATCCCCATGGTGGATCGTGTCTAAAGAGGCCCCGAGGAGGTGAGTCCACATAATGTAGCTGTGTAAACTGATTTATGTCCTCACATTGTCAGTAATGCTTGACCACACATAAACACACAAAAACACAAAACACACACTGTACCAGTTTGTCGCTCTCCCAGGTATCCATGACGATTAGTGTGGTTTCCTCTCCATCAACTGTGAGTGTTCGCTCATATGTGTCCTCTGTAACAAACATTTAACACAAATGATAAACAAGATGAAGAACCCTGATTGCAGTTTTTTGAGCTAAGAGCTAATTTCATCATGCTAACATGCTAAAGTTCAGTAGACGTAATGACAATGTTAATCATCCAGTTCAAGGTGACTGAATGCTAACACCAGTAAGTAATAAACACACATAGAAGATGATGGAGATGTCTGTGGTTTTACAGGTATTTTGTGGTGAACAATAGTATTAGACACATTACATAATATCTGATAACAACAGACAGAGACGGGATAACTTGAAGCAAACAACAGCAACAGGATTTTGACCATACAACAAGAACCAAACCATAAAAACAGGAAACTAAAGCAAAGAGTCGAAGCAGCCATGGAGCAGAGTTGACTTAGACGGCTCTGCCCCCTAACACCATGTCAGACTGTCACAGATCAATGAAGGTTGTCAATCATGGCCTCAGGCCAGTCAACATGTGTCTAAAAAGCTAATCAATGATGTCAGGTCAGTCAAGGTTGTGTTGTCAAAAACAAAGTCAGAGACAGAGACACTGAACTGCAGCGGAAAGCGACAGAGGGACAATAAAACATGGCAGAAAACACCGATAGGGTACTATTGTTATTCAGTCTGTTATTACCATAAAGTTATTTGGCCTGTAAGATAAAATCTGTGCAGCAGAAGTCTGGCCAGAGCAGCACAAACCATGACGAGGAAACTGATTTTAATGTGGAAAATCGTTTGAGTGTTCATTCAATACGCTCATGATCATGACTCTAAAAGGAAAAGCGTGACATTTTAGGAATCACTCTCATGTCTGTATACTAAATACAAATCCACCCAACAGACTGACCACAGCCTCCCAATTTAAACATATCTCCTTTGTTTGATCCATACAATATTTGAGGGTTGTGGACGTCAAACAGGACGTTAATTGGTAAGCTATAGAAGTGCTTGTAGGCAAGTTTTGTTTATGACACATTACCAAGCTGCTGGCTAGAGCTTCATATTCACTGTGCAGGCATGGGAGTGAAAAACTCTTAATAAGGAGGCAAATTATTAGTTTCAATCAAAAAAAGCTCCTGCAGATCAGAAAATAATTTCCCCTTAGACAACGATTATAGGGTGGAAAGAAAACCAACAACTGCAAACAAGACTAGCTGTTACTTTGTATTAGTTAGTAAGCCTCCGCTGCTTAAGTTTGCTCAGATTATCCACCATGAGCCACCAGACCAAGATGGCTGCAAAACACCCGGGTGTTTGAGTTAAGCTAAAATGCATCTGGATTATGGTTGAACTGTTTAACTACATAAATTAGTCAGACAGCTAACTGTAACATCCCACCTCCTTGGTGTTCGTCTTTCTCTGTGATCCCTGCAAAGATTCCTGCAAGGCTGGTCTTTCCGACGCCATGGTCGCCCAACAACACCACTCTGTAAACACAGTCCGAGTCGCTCTGCGAGTCATCCTCTGAGTCTGAACTCCACTGGAGGCGATAGTGGAGTGACTTGTCACCAGGGTGGTAGGATGCCGACTGTCCCAGTGGAGGGTGGCTGCGCTGGGTACGGGGCTGCTCAAAGTCGGGCTGGGAGCTTCTGGGGAGCCGACTGTCTCGAGTCAAGGATGGGTGCTGGTAGAAGTTGGTGGGAGGAATCGATGTGCTGCCTCGACGAGTTAGAGGCTCCTTTTCTCTTTGGGTGTTCAGGGTCATGTTTCTACTGTAAAGGCATCAAGCCAGAATGGGCCTGAGGGAGGAGAAAGGAGGATTCAGGTTTCACAATACAGTCTGGTTCACTGTGGTCTTTAGGAGTCTTGGAAGGTATTTTGATTGACATGAAGAAACAACCAAACACAGTGTTACTCTGGTTGACATAAAGGGTCGAAATCCCATCCCCCCCCCCCACTTCAATTAAACATATTGACTGTAAGGCTGAAACATGACACTGTTTTTCAGTTTTCTGTCCATGTCCCAAAACAGAAGCCAAGGAAAGATCCCTTCCTCTGACCTCCAACATCTTAAGATGTAAACCTGTCCTGCATGGTGTGTCAGTACACTTATCACTGCTGGGTGTGTTTTCAGGTGCAACAGGCTGGAAACTTTCAACCAGACGGAGTAGTGAAACACAACTCGCGGAGTTTACATACACAAAAAAAGGTGCAAATATGCACACATTGTATAGTTCGCAGACATTTTGACTTAATCTGCCTCATATAGGGGTTATTATCTCACGAAAAATCCCCTCAAAAAATCAAGCAAAAAGTTAAATTACACACTCTGAAGAGAGTGATGATGCTCTGCTGACTCAATGTCTGTATTCTGGCATTGATGGAAGAAGTTACAAGGTTAGAGGACGAGTTAAACTCTCTAAATCTACTCTTGGATCCTACATGGATGGTAGGAAGGAGGACGGGAATACCAGGGTAAAACATGTGTATAATGACAGTTTACATCCTGATGTATTCTGTAGCCTCTTAGTGGGATAATGTACTACATTACCTCACACGAACTACCCTCTTATGCATGTTTTGTTTTATAAAACTGGCATTATTCTTTAAAGAGCAACCTCAGATCTCTCTCTTTTGTTTTTTTAAATTTGAAGTTTGGCCTTAAGTAGAACAAATTACTTTAAGGGCCAACTTAAATCCAGAAATACTGGAATTTCTAAGCAACCTGCTTAGTTTACTAACTTTTCTTTATGAGCTGGCTGATGAATTACACACTGACTTAAATACCAGCATGCTTTGGCACCAGCTGTGTTTAAGTTTAGACATATTTCAGTTTGAACAGAGTGCTGGGGGTTTCGATTATACTCTAATTTGGTAAAAATGAGCCACATCATAAGATAGTTTTAATGAAGATTTAAGTCAGAACTTTTAAACTGGTCTTTTCTTTGTACAAAGGGAAAGCTTCTCTGGAAATAGAAATATGGGAGTCTGAGGATAGACCAGCCAGAGGTATGTATTTCCGATATTTACATAGGGAGCACATTTCCTGTGACAGGCTACTTCCCTTTACATTTGTAATGACACTGTACATATTAAGTACTGTGTTGTAAAGCCACCGTCACTTGGATAAGACGGGGATATAGTGTCATTTTACAGTCCTTTGAGTCTTTCAAAATCAACAGTGAAGTCTTGGAAGTCATTTAAAATGTGCATATGCATTTCTAACTTAAAAAAAACAAATAAAACCGAATACGATTTAGCACCTGCCCAACTTATGTCCCATTTATCTACCATTTTTTTAGAAACCCAAAGCAGATATTAAGACTTTTAAACATGCATATGAAAGCACAGACGCAAACAAAACTCCTTAATTTAATATTGGAAATTAAAAGTGGTAAGTGCAACAGTTAGTGATGCCACGGTTTGTCTTTAGCCAGGTCAGACCCCCTACTTTTGGGATTAGTTGGGGTACAAAATCTTCAAAAGTTACTATCCATCACCTATAGTTATATTTTTTAAATTTATTCAGATTCAAATACAAAAGAGCTACAAGCTCAGATAGTCAGGAGGTCAGAGGTCGCAGGTCTTTCGTTTAAATCATAACCCAGTACATGACAAGTTAAGTAGTTGAAAAGAGTTAACAAACTACATCAGGAGCTTTTAGTTGAGATCAACCAGAAACTTTTTAAAGAAGAACAAGATATATATGTCTTCACATTTTCTAATATACACTTTCTATGTAAAAATTCTGAAAACTGCTCTTTCTATATCTAGATTAATGTTATAAAATGTGACATATCTTAAAACATACATCTTTATGATAATTAAACAGGAGCAAATATGCTTCAAATATGTTTTTAACTGAGAAATTGATCTTTTTTTGCATGTAAGATTTCTAAAAAAAAAATCACATTCGCTGATATGATATATATTGACATTGTACATATGAGATTTAGAGATAAATAATTAATGATTGGTTTTGGTTCTTTTTTTAAAAGACACAACACAAAAAAATACTAAAAGATATAAAAACGAGTGGAGAATTTTACATGCCATAGATAGACAGACAGACAGAGTAACTTACCGTAACATCCCATGCACAGTCTTGCTCCTGTCCAGCCTCAGTAAACAACAGAACTGAACTGAACCCTGTCTCTCTGTCTCGGTCGGTGTAACAGTACCCCGGTGCCACAGTAACCCGCCTGGAAAAAAAAAAAAAGTTCCACAACAGCGTTAAAAATTCAGCAGTGGAATCACAGAGTTATCTACCTCCCTCTGAGTGTGTGTGTGTGTGTGTGTGTGTGTGTGTGTGTGTGTCAGAGTGACAGCAGAGGAGAAACAGATAACTGAGGAGGGTGTGTGTGAATGTGAATGTGAATGTGAGTGTGTGTGTGTGTGCATTTGTGTGTGTGTGTGTGGTGTTATCAGTGTGGAGTGTGAGTTGGTTTAGGAAACATTTTGGTCACTTCCTGTTTGACCTAAAAGACACAGTTTGTCTTCATAAAACTGTTGGGTCCGATAGACCGGTTTACTTGTAAAGCATTACAAGATAAAACGTTTGTTTTTTGCCAATTCAGTTAGGGCTTTAAGTCAGATTAGGGCTTTGAAGTTAGTTTTACAGTCATCCTTATAAAACATAAAATTACAGAAAACACAGACTGGATAAAAGCAATTTAAAAGCTTTAAATATTGAGTCAGTATTGTGTCATTATCAGTAATAATAGGAAATATATTTTGTTATGCATTAATCAAATTATAAGATTGGAGCTGATCCCTTGAGTTAAAAAAAATACTCATTGCTTTCTTGCATCAGGTTGCATCAGCTAAAAGAGGACCTAGCTAGCTTGATGAAGGACTAGTTTGCTAACTCGCAAGCTAGTGAAGAACAAACTGGTTAAGACATCAGTTTTTCTGAAAATGGAATAGAAAAGAATATCAAATAACTAACTAGCTCTCTCATAAAGGACTAGTTACACACTAGCTACCTAAAAAGGCCAGTTGAGTTGACAAAGTACTAACTGATGAAATACTTTGTGTGAAACTCGTCATTTTCAATAAATCTTGCCATTCCCTACAAATTTTGGTAGAACTGTAGCTCACTGAATGTAGCTGAGTGTGATGATATCTGAAAGGGCTTCATCTGATAAACATGCTAAACGTTAGTGGATGAATCACCATTTTTTGGCTAACTAGCTGACCGATGACTAACTGAAGTTAGCATTTTATGTAAAATCCCTTTATTAAAGACGTTTAACAGGTGGTCCACTAAATGTTTTAACTTTACCAGGCAGTGAGGGTCCACTTAAAGGCTGTTATAATGGCCAGGGATGTTTTTAAATTAAATTCAGGATATTTCACTGAGTATGAGTATATATTTATTGAATATTAGTCCTTTAACTTTGTGGTAGTAAAGTATTTAGTCCTGTGCAACCCATGAACTCTGTATGTGCACTCTAGAAGCCCTGATACTCAGTCAACATTTCAATCTCATAATATCCTATAATATTAGATGTTCATGGTGTTTCTTTTTTTTTTTGTAATCTTTCTTAACCTTTCAAACACTTTTTTTTTCTGGCAGCATCTTGTTTCCACAGTTTACCCATAAGCTAATATGGAAAAAAGGATTAAAGGGGAGATCGGGTCACTTCCTCTTTGTCAGAGTGAGTGTTCTTATTGAAACTCAACACATTACAGATGTTTAGATGTGATCCACCCCCTCAGTTTAAAAGTTTAAATTTAAGAGGAGGAGTTTCCTCCCAGATCTTCACCGTCTCATCCAATCCAGTTCAGACACCAGCACAAAAGCCAACCACTGATCATCAATCCCTTTATTGATGCTTCCAGCTTCACCGGCAGCTCCATCACTCCGTCTGCAGGCGGGTTAATAAAACTGCTCGAGAGCAGAGGCTGAGTTCAGATGGAGGTCTTTTTTTAGAGTTTCTTGGAAGTGCTGATCACTTACTACTTTAGCTGGACATGCTTACATTTGTTGAAAGAGCAGACAAACAGTGATTAATCCTAGTTATAGTGCAAACAGCTGAGGGCGGATTAAGTAGTCAAACTGATGTCTAAAACTCCTTTCCTACAGAATGTGCAATAAAACAATATTGTGCAATAAAAGTGACCAAGTACACAGATAATGTTACCATAAACTTAAATATCTATTCTTATTAGCAAATCTATTGAGTACCCATCACTACAAATGTTGCTTATAATTTAATAATAACTATATAAAAATATAGTTTGTATTCTTATTTGCAATTAATGGCTTCATGTCTCAAATTTGACACCGTAAAAAGCATGAAATACATATACATATATTGCAAACAAATACATACATATATACGTACAAATACTTTCTCTATACCTTGGTTGTTTTATAATTTGTGCTGTCTATTTGGTACAGTTTATTATTATTATTATTGCTGAGATAATTGTGACATCCTTTACAACAGCAACAAAAATATAAGCTTTAACATTTTCACATCTGTTGTGGAAAAACATGTATGTATCCCTACAAAAAGCAAAGGTCGGTGTGCTTAAGATAATGTAAAACACATCTAATCTTTTATGTTTTTTAAAACGGAAACCAAAAAAAGTAATTACTGAAAGAACAAATATGTTTATTTAGTAGACTTACTGTTAGTTTGACTGATTTTAGTAACTGTTTAATGTTGACTTCTGCTGCCCCCTCATGGCGACTGAAGAAAATGTCACATTGCACCACAGCAGTGAATCCAACAGTGTAGTCAAATTTATTTAATGCTACATATTCACGATGCATTTAGATTAACACTAAGCTTTTGTTGTGGATAAACTGACCTTTAAATGCTCTCAGGCTTTTAATGAAATGCTTAGATTTTCTTTGATATTGTATCTTTTTTCAGTGTTTACAGTGTGTATAAACTTGATTTTGAGGGCTGCATTTTAAATTATGAACAGCTGACAAACAGAAAATGGTTATGTTTCATCTATAAGTCAAACTGCTTGGCTATATTTGTAGACTGTATGTTTATGATAAGTGAAATGACCAGTTTTGTCTTTTTGAATTGGTGAGCATCAGTGTGACCTGAGAATAGCATAAAATAAGAGCTGGATGTACACAATCACAACATGAATACCAGACAAATATATCAAACATCTTATGAAAAGCTCCTGCACATAAACAAAATCTGCCACTGAATTTGAATATCCAGTATTTTATATACATGATGAAAAGTCAGCCAGCATAAGCACTTCATCCCTACAGAAATTACAGTTGAGTCTTTTATTTCTCTCTAAAGTTGGGATTTATCATGTTGCCCCTCCTCCAAGTTAGAAATGTAGGAAGAACCCTGTGATGAGAGAGAGGCATGATGGGATACATCAGACTGCTGAGGGCCAGGGTCATCAGCCTGGTCCTGATTGGCAGGAGGAGGAGGAGGAGGAGGAGGAGGAGAAGGAGGAGTGGCTGGTGTAGAGGAAGTGCAGGACATCGTGTTAAAGTAATTATGCCAAAATTATAAAAAAAATACTAGAAAAAGGTAAATTACAAAATCGCATAAGGTAAACACAACATTATGAAAAATTGTTTTAAATTAAAAACCAAATTTTAGAGGCTTCTGTTTAGCTTCTCTCTGTATTTTATGTAAACAGGAACTAAACTTTTGATGCAAACAGGCTTTTGAACAAGGTCCCGTTGTTTCTCACCTTGAATAGGACATGCATTGATCCATCCCCACAGTTTGTTCTGGAAAGTGTTTAGTGCTGCAGGAGGAAAACAAATCTACATCAACCCTCAAAATTACTTGTATCCTGAAAATTGGTTTAGTTTCAGTAGTTTTGTCAGAGCTGCAAATATAAAAGGTTCAGTCACAGTGATGTCAGTAATTTAGCTCAGCACCAGCAGATGGAGCTGCCACCAACTGAGTCTCAGTAAGGACCTGCAACTCAAGGAATGAAAATTTAATAGGCAACCCAATTTTGTTTTTATGGCCCAAATTTGCAGGTTCAAAATCTCTCTAAAAATATTATAACAGGAAAAAGTGAAGAAAAATACAAACTTTTCATCTCCTCTGAGTCCTTGTAGTGACTGTACTTTGCAACAGACTCTTAAAATCATTTCAGTGCCTTTTATTTAACTGACACGACTTAATTAGACGATAAACATTTGAGTTGTTTTTGTCACTTAGCTTAATTAAAATGATGTCACCTACCTCTGCTTGGAAGAGAAGCTGTT